>VOQK01009723.1:23656-63011 GCA_015052645.1 Benitochromis conjunctus | reverse complement strand
GTGTGTGCAAAAATAAGCAAACCATTTACTACAAAGACAAAGTTCACTTCACCTGCTGACTATTTGGCTAACACAACCAATACAGCAGCGGAATTAGAATTACACAATACCAGTGATTATTTGGAAATTATGACCCAACAAAGCATTAACAGAACAACCACAGGTCTGATTGTAATACGTTCTTAATCAACAAATAAATAATAATTAACACATATAAACGTGCTTTTGATGCATCCCTTTGAATTCCTCTATATTATCCAGGCGCCCCCTTTGTTTTGCTCCACCCATTGAATCGCATCTACCCCCGCGTGGAGCATGCTTTAAGGTTGCCTAGCAACATGCAAACAGCCGCAGTAGTAAACTGTAGCTCAGCTGTTGGATTTCCTTCCTCATCGCCTCAGTGGGGATGAATGCTCTATAAAGTGCGCCGTCGTTTTGCCTTGTGTTTTAATTAAAGACCTGTTAATTTCTGAACAAAAGACTGTTTCATATTTTTTTCTCTCGTGCACCAGGAACAGTGAACCTCTTGATGTTCGGCGGAGTCTGGTCTGTAATTATCCTCTCACACCCCGAGCTACGGAGGTGGTTCTAGTGAGCAAAGAGAGAAACCGTAATGCCCGGGTTTCAGGCGCAAATTAGGACAATTAGCGGCCTCATTAATTTGGGAAAATGGGAGTAATATTCTAGTTAAAGTAACGGTTCATTAAGTCAGTGCTATCTGTGGCAAAAGGCTAATTGATGAACTCTGAGAAGGACAGTAATAATGAGAGAAGGCTTTTTCTCCGTACAGTAGCACTATTAGGGCTTTGAGTTTAATACCTGGTAATTTGGGAACAATATACTTGAGTGGTCGCCCCTGTCATCGCGAGAAGACCTCAATTGTTCCTCATTGAACTGAGAGAAAATGTCGCGATGCCTGAGACAAAGTCACTGCGGGGTGCCGTTTAACTACGAGGTCTGGAGTCAGCCCTGCACCACTGATCACAGGTGTTACCGGATACCTTCCTGAAGACACGTGTCACGTGTTTTGTAGCCTACTTTGATTACTCATTTGCACACTTATCCTCAGTCTGTAATCCTGTAGAGCACACCGAAGCAACACCGAAACGTTTTATTTATCTTTTTACACCAATAAAAGCTTTAGTTTCTAATTTGCTGTGGTACTGTTACTGAAATATATAAGAGCAGTGGCCAAAAGTAACACTTGGTAAAAAGACTAAATTATAAGGCTACTTCTTCTGACTGTGCCACATTGCACTACATTACAGTACGTGCAAAAGGTAATCTTTATATTTTGCAGGAGAATGGAAAATGAGTTCAAGGATTTACTGAAAGATGTGCAAACAAAAGTGGAAATACAGCACATGAGGTAAAAACAGAGTTTGTACAAGTCTAACAAGCTTTAACGTCAATATTTGGTATGACCTCCTTTATTATTATTATATTAAGCAAGCTTTCTTGTATTTTCTTTAGGTAGTCTTCAGGAAAAGGTTTTAGTTTACTGGCAATGTGTTTTGGGTTACTGTCATGCTGAAGTTGAGGCCCAGCCTCTGGGGAGGCCAGTCCATGACAATGATAATGCTGTTTTTTTTTTCTTCCCATTTCTTAAGGCATGATTTTTAGATCCTGTTTATCTGCTGTAGATGTTTTTTTTAGGCCCACAGCTTTGATCTCCACTCGTCTAGTTTTCTCAACCTTTGTTAAGGACACACTGCACACCATGCTGAGCTATGTCAGGTTTTCTCTGGAAATCACCTTGTTGGTGCAAAAGTCCTATTTTATGCCTGTCAGACTGAGTTATCTTTGGCATTTCTTTGTAGATTCAACTAAAGAAATACGAACAAATGATGTGTTTTTGCAACACGCCTAAAGACACATTTTAAAACGAGTTCTTTGCTAAATTGTCTGTTATGTGTCATCCACTCATTTATGTGCTTTTTTAAATAGACTTGAATGATACAGGTCAGTGTTAAGTGGCTTTTAAAAAAGCCCTGCAGAAACCCTGGAGAACTACTGCTCAAAGACCACATTAAAACTGACAAGAAACTTTGGCTCCCAGGAAGCAAATATAAAGAAAATTAGAGACATTTAAGCAGGAAAGTATTTAAAATAAATACATTTTACTGGTAAATCTATACCATCTTTAAATAAAACCGTAGCTTCCGTTTGCACAAACCTATTTTCCATTCTTGCCACCCCGGGATGTGGTGTGCTCTCATTAGTGATGAATCCATCTTTAAAACTTTCAGAGTGTTTAATAAATCTTAAAAAAACAAACAAAACAAGAGTTGCTTGTCAGCCCTCCTCAGTGTTTTGCTTCATGTATGACGGGCTGAAAATGTAGTGTTTGAGTGCGCTCTTTTCATGTACCAGCACACCATATGGCAGATAGGCGAACGCGGAGTGGGCTGTAAAGACCCAGTCCATCAAAAGAAGAAGAAAGGTTTCCAGACACTTGAGCATCAGGGACTCTGAAAGCTGTCAGCAGTAGATAGACACTTATAGTGTGTAATGGATGCTCAGGCTATTGTGCTTTTAATAATACCATTATAAGATGTTTTGATGGGCAGACAAGCACACGAGTGAACTAAAACCTCTACTGTCCCAACTTATTTTTTATCATTAAGGACTTTGGTGGTTAACAAAGGCAGCACTGGGTCCTTATGAAAGTTACTGATTTTAATTAGTGCATTAAAAGCATATTTAAGGTTAAAAAAAAAAAAATCAGTGGAACTAGGAATTAGTACCAATTTCTAAATTTTGCCGTAGCAAAAGCTTTTCATGCCACCCTCAGATTTGAACGCTACCAGAGAACACACACACACACGCACACACACGCACACACACACAGTCTAAAAAAAGTGACAGGTTTTAAGGAAAATATTATTTATTGTGTGGCTCGTGTATTGTATTGCATTACATTACATCAGCTATTTTTATTTTTCAGGTCACACATGAACTTAAATTTTTCATCATGCAGTTCTTGCAGCATTTGAATTATATGTCAGATTTAATGGTACTGTGTCAAAAATGTCTCCCCTGCTTGTTTTGCTTATTTTATGGGATTTGAGGGATTTTTTTTCTTACCCTCTGGCCATGCTATATCGAATTCTAGGTTGCAAACATGAACAGATGGGTTATTTGACAGTTAATGTACAAATTTTAGGTGAAAAACACACATAGTTGCAACCACTATGTGTTAATAATATAAAACATTTATGAGAGTGGGCCTGGATTCATGTAAAATGGAAAGAAAACAAAACAAACCCTCATGTGTTACCACCAGTTACCACCAGATGGAGACAACATGATATACATGCCACAGGCAGTCACGATGGCACTCAAATCAAATAAGAGCTTTTCATTGTTCAGTCTCAGAAACAAAGATGCTGATTATATAAACACCATTACACACTCCTCAAGCTAAATGAGCCTTTAAGTGCTGATAGGGTTATTTACCAGCCGCCTGCCAGACATAAATCCTGTAAGAGATAGGCAGTTGTCTGAGAAGGGGATATCTCTGGAGGCTTCAGTGATGGTTTGCAATCAGAAAGCTATTTACTGTGAGGATAGAGATGTGTATCGTGTAATAATAAAGCCCTGCTCAGTTCACTTGGGATTACATCCATCCTGATATAGGCTATGAAGGGATGCGATCATATCCTTAGTACATGTTACTCTAAAGCTTGGGGGGGAAAAAAGATCCTTCAAACCTTTCTCCAGAGTGAAACACAGAAACAGAATCGTGGCACCACCGTGTTTACCAGTACTCTTTTTCCTTTGTTATTATTTTTTATCAGGGACATGGTAGATCTCAATAAGAAAGCGTGCCATCGGGCAAGTGATGTGCAGCTGTCAGTAGAGAGCAGTAGCGCTCTGCGTGTAGAGCCGAGCAGAGCACAGTAGCACGAGGCTGCTAGTCAGTTAAGATGAGCAATACTTTGTCCACTGACCCCTTTGACCTTGCAGGCTGAATTAAACTCCCGGCACAAAGTGGGAGCTGTTATGAACCCATCTGATCATCGCAGAATCATGCAAGGCTGTTTTCAATAAGTGATCCTTCAAGAGTGCACGGTGACCTTTAGTGTCTTCGGCGTCAATGCACTGTTTTGGAAATCGCATCTTCCCCGTCACCCGTTTTGACTCGATCACGCCTATTATAAGGCACAAATGCGCAGGAAACAAAGCGAGTGTCCCACTTTTAAGTGACAGCCTTCATACCTGCAAGAGTGTGGCGTGATGTGAGCAGTATGGCAGAATAAGGCACAAAACTGATGATTATGTCTGTCATGATCACCGTCAGGGGGTCAGTTCAACGAGATTATTTCATTAGACGGATAGTGACAGCCACAACCAACTTCATTTACAATCACGCGAGATTGTTCATCAACTTTCAGTATGGATTTTCCGCGGTTGATTAATGTAATTGGATCGAGAGTCACGGATGTCTCAGTCTTAAGCGACATCGGAGCAGATGTCAGATTTCGCAGCAGCTGCCTTTTTGTTGATGTTTGTGGCTTTGACTTATGGGTGCTTGTATTTTATGAATGGCTGAAAAAACAGGAAAGGAAAGGAAGTGAGAGGAGGTGGAAAGAGAAGGAGCCCTGGACATTGAGCCTGGGTAACAAAGAAGCAGCGTGTCCACCTCTGTGAGGGGGTATGTATAAATATCCTTCATTATGAAAAGAGCAATTTTCTGCACCTGCCTGCTAATTGTTCCCATGCTGACACTCGGGGTTGGTGAGATCTCTCCTTTTAGAGCACTAACTTCAGATGTGGGTGGGTGTGATTTAAGGGTGGCAAAGAGAGAGAGCGAGAGAGAGAAATGAGACTGCTGAGGGCGTACGGCTTCTTAAACCAAGTAGAGCTGATTTGCAGTCATAATCCGCCTGTGACTTCCATCTGTAATGCGAGCTGGTGGGGGTGCCAAAGGATTAGCAAAGGTGGTCATGGTTCCTGCATGGCATTCAGTGTCCAGCTCTGCCCTCTTCTTGGTCACTTAAAAGAAGATAAAATGTTGATGTCATAAATCTCAGGATTTATCCCGGGAATATATTTCCTGCATGCCAGAGGCTAAAAGTGAGTGAAAATCATTAGCACCTTGTCCTTCATTGTGAATCTCATTCGGCAAAAGTGCAAGTGAATGCACCATGAGGAAGTGCCATAGGTGAGTGCAGAGATGGATGAGACTGGCAAGGCAAAGGTGAGGGGTGAGCAAGAGAGAAACAGAGGGAGACTTGCAGGAGCTGGAGTTTGTAGCTGGGAGGAGGTGAGAGCTGTTATAGGGGATGAGAGGTGTAAAGCATGTGTTCTTCCTCTGATAGCTTAATCATTTGAAAGCATGAACAACTTTCTCCCCCCTCCACCCCTCAAAGACTGAATAACCATCTGATATCAGCTGTGAATCAGTTTTCTGGTGTGCTGCGCTGTGCTTTTATTTTTATTTATTTATTTATTTATTGTCAGAGAGGTTGCAAAGTTGCGTGTGTTTTTATTAACCTTCAAAGAGGGATTTATGTGTCAGAATCTTGCTGCATCCACATTTGTGATAGATAATAAGCCAGATTTCATTTGTATGATTTACTCAGCTGGAGGCTGAAGGTAAACTGATAGGCGAGGGGGAGAAAAACTGGTGTTAAGTGCTGACTAACATGCCTCCGTGTCGGCTGAAGTCACTAACAGAAATGAAATTTGATTCTCTAAATATATTTCTCTCTGCCAGCGTGGCTGAAAACAAACCAAATCCTGAAAATGTAGTGAGAAACCAGTAAACTCACACGCCGTGCCTTACGCACAAATACTTGTCTTGTTCTGAAGCCTGCTATATTTCTTCAACACATTTCAGAGCTTTGCCTGTTTTAGAGTTGCCCTTTAAAGCAACAGTTTGGCATTTAGGAAACCCTTTTTGATATAACTTGAAAATAACTGAGCGTCTTTAAAGTACTGGTAGGTAGATTTTCTTAGAGAGTCTTGCTCGTTGCTTCTCCTTGCTTGCAGTGCTAGGCTGAGATAACCATCTTCTTCGTATCTTATGAACAGACTTGAGAGGGCTATCAATCATCTCATCTAACTCGAGACAAGAGTGAATCCTCACATGTCAAATACTGTGACTTATTTTCACCAAATTTGTCCCGCTTAATATTGTGATGAAATCAAACAAAAAAATCGGATTAATTATGACAGTCTCAAAGAAAAAGCCTCAATTTTTAGTTTTGGCCATGGACTTTTCAGGTTTTCTAGTCATGTGACCACCAACCATGTGATGTGAACCTGTCCACCGTTTTGAATGAAGTGAATTAAGGCCACAGGCACACATGCCACGTTTCAGTTACCCCAGAAGTCATAACACGGGAGTTACATCACTACTGAGTTCAGTAGGAATTCCAGTAGGAAAGTCAGAAAACCAAGGAAAAACAGGATTGTTTTTGCTTCTTAGAAATTTGGAGCCATTCATGTCTCACTAGCAGTTCAACATAATATACACATGTACATGGAGGTTATATCGGCAACCATCTTGCAACCATCTTGCAACCATCGGTCACGAGGGATCAAAACATGGTTGGTGAGTATGGCTGGAGGTTGATGGCAGTTGCTGTGAAATCGTTTGCTAAAGCCTCAGTCCCACAGGTCGAGATTGGTCAGTAACTTCCTGGTAACAGACCATTTGCCTTGAATTTGCCTTCAAACTTTTAATTTGAAGGTGAATGTTTTTCAGTTTTCAAGTTACAGCTGGTTTAGCTGTTAGCAAATGTTTGCAGACAAGTTAACATCCTCCATGCAACCTACAATTACAAAAATTGCTTTGGTCGCTAGCAATATAATAGCAAAAATCTATGACCAAGGATATTTGCCATGCAGCCAGGGATCTATGAGCGGGTTAATATTCTGTGAGATACTTACCACCAATGAATGTTCACTGATTATCTACTGCAATTCAACATCTTCAATCCAAATCAGCACAAAAGCGATAAAAAGAAAGATTCTCTTTCTGTCCTTGATGATTGCTGCAGCCAACGGTGTAGCACAATATAGGCACTGTGAAAAGAAGCAATGTGTTTTATCTACACGGTGTGCTAGTACAGTATAAAAGGGTGTGTCAATACGCTGTGTTACATCCTACATCGCCGAATACTCTTGAGCAGTGTGCACATGATGTCACATGGGAAACATGAATATAAAAGGTGGATGTAGCCCCCAGCAGCCGCCCTGTTTTAAAGCAGTGTTAGTGCTACTGGCCCCCACCATGCTGTTTTCTTGGAAAGAGAAGTGGCCATATTTAGACAAGAGTATGGAGCACTATGTTATGAACTAACTGTTTAGCAGAGTGCAACCATAGACCTAATAGTTGTATCACACAGACAAAGATACATGCTAATTACTGCTAAGTAACTAAATAAAATACTCGAATTTCGCTCACCAGAACAAGAGACCACTTGCATCGTCTGTATCAGAATGATAACTGCATTTAGTATGCTTAAGACGCACCGACGGCAAAAAACTGATTGAGAAATCCAGCTCCATGACTCCAATATGACCTTTGTACAGTTGCTATGAAGGGATAAGTGAGCTACAGAGAAAAAAACATACCACTGTTTTAACAAGGGAATATACGAGGACTTTAAAAGCCAACCTCAACTGGCCACCTGAGACACCTATTTTATTCATCCTAGAGTTTGATGCTTGGTCATTGCATCCATTTAGCCCCCAATACAGACTCTTAAACACATGATATTTATTGTCCCTTAGGAGGTAAAATGATTGAGCACCTATTGTATATGCTACAAAGAAATGACCTAGCCAAGCCCATCCCTTCCATAATGGATAACGCACTAGATAGCAACACAAACACATCAGAAACACATCAGACTGCACCTCCCCACCCCCCTCTCACACTGGACTCAATACTTAAAGAAATAAAAAGTGGCTCAGGACATCTGCAGGGCATCAGTAAACCGGGAGAGTGGAAACACAGAGTGGAACCATGGCTCTTTTGTTTTCTTGCTTTGGGCAAGGCTTGTTTTCCCTCGCACTCACTCACTCACTCATTCCCCCACACATGCTTGACTACAAGTCTACAATAAAGTGTCCACGATGAAAAATATGAGAGAATTCTGCTCGACAGTGAATTTTCCCTTTATTTTGACAACCATTGTAGGGCTACAAGCTCATCCGGGGGTGAGCGGCGTGCCCGCAAAGCAAAAATGATGGTTGTCAATGAAAAAAAAAAAGCGTAAGAAGGTGCTGCTGAATGGAGGCAGGGTGCCCAATATGCCTGGCATCCCAAGGTCAGGAGCAATGACCTCTGGCATGAAGTGCTGTGAGGAATGGCAATGTCAGTCAAAAACCTCCCTCGTCTTCCCGGACCTGTCAATTTGCTGGTGATAATTAATCTCTCTCTGGTTAAATATAAAGATTGTAAATCACAGCGTGGTCCTGCACTGTAGGGGGGCCTTCATCTGTCAGCTACAGACCTTGGCTAATGGCCCTTTGTAAGCAGAGCACTGACTGAGGCAGCACACCAACCACCTACGGCTCTCGTCATCATCTGTTTCTCATGGAGACATCCTGTCTTCAACCTCCAGAATGTGATCACCGAGCTGCAGGCTTCACTATACTCACAAATACGCTTTACTTTGCACTCACAACTACTTGGTATCACCTGAGGGATGAAACTAAATTAACAAAGGTTTAAACGTTAAACATCGGCTATTGCAGGGGACAAATGTTCGAGTTGCTATTTTGTGTGGCCCTGCTGTTGTTTAACATAGTTTGGGACCATAGGTGGTTACAAATTTGCCATTTTACCAGTCATTTGACAAAAGAGTGAAAAATTAAAGGAGGGGGAGTAAAAAAATAGCATTAATGATAATGATATTTATAACTGAATGCATAATGGCTGTTATACATGAACACTGAATGGGGTTTCTAACAGGTATAACACCTATTTATTAGTATGCTTGTCAGTCAGTTAGAAAGCTATTACATTGTCATGTTTTTTAATCATGTATCAGTAATGCTGCTGTAAATACTGTAAAAGTTGTTAATAAGTCTAATATCTGGACAGTCACAGCAAAGTTGCAAAGTAGGTCCTCTCTAAAGCATAACCTACTTAATGCTTTACTAAATGAGCATCATGATTTATTAACCACAGCTAGCAACTAGAAACTGATGCCATACACTCTGGACCAGGGGTATTCAATTAAAATGTATGGAGGACCAGTTGGATAGAATTTGCTCTGAATAAATTATTTGACTGGCTGAACAGCATGAGTTACAATACACGTGATTATTCTGTGTATGCACACTGGCTATCGTAAAGACAAAGGAATTCAAATAACCTCACCCGTAACCTTAACCTTATGAGACAAGTTGCGAGAATATAATGGAAATGGTCCGTCAAAATCTAATAGTGGTTCTGGGTCCATAAAGAACATCATCTGGGCCTGGATCAGTCAAACTATTGGTCATCTAGGATCTAGAACAGGATGTAAAACTCGTTTTTCACATACAGCCTGCTTTGATCTTAAGTGGGCCAGACTGGTGAAACTATACGATAAATGTATAAAATTTGAGAAAAAGTTCTGGTAGTTCAAAATTTAACGTTTTTTATTTTCAGATATTGCCATTTTCTTTTTGTTTTCTTTTTTTAATTAAATTGTAGACTGTAAAAAACCCCAGACATTTCTATGGCAGTCTTTTTATTGTTAATCTATTACTTAATTACTTTGTGTAGTATGAATGGCAGTGGGGCAGTAGTCTTTATAAATAGGAAAAGCTAACCATATACAAAAAATGTTTAAGTTAAAAATTTTACATCTAGATGCACTCCTTCACATTTTCCAAATCTGTCCTGTGGGTCAGATTAAAGTCTTTGCCGAGCAATTCTGGACCCAGGGCCTTATGTTTGACACCCCTGATCTCGACCACACACTCAGTCACAGGAAAAGAACTGAACTCAGCTTAATAGCATGATTTTTCTCTCTCTCTTTTTTTTTTTAAAGTAATCCCCTGCTGACAACGAGAAAGAATACAAGTATAAGCTACATCCATCTTTTACATACAGGATATGTACACAGCGTACTGCACACATGAAACTTTAACAAAGGAACTAGTTTAAACTTATAAAGCATTTATGAAGTCATTAAAAAATATTGTCAATACTTGATAGGGAGTGGTTTGAAGTTTTTCTAGTTAATAAGTGTGCAATTTCTCTTAACAGTCTTAAAACTTTAATTAATATAATCACAGCAAGACAGTAACACACCCAACTTCATTCCCTCAGGCTTCCCATCAGATTTAAATCATATCTTATTTTCAATAATATCTTGTGTAATTGAATATTACAGCAACTAAAGTAAACTAACCTGACAGTCTCTAACTTAATACTGAAGCATTTCCTCGCCTACATTTAGAGCAAAGCTGTCTATTCCGTCTCTCTCTTAACCTTAGAATAAAGAAAGCAGATGCTCAGACACTACGCAGCGTAGTGATCGCACACTGAAATCTGCAAAGTTAACAATATAAATCTAGTATAACCTGCTGTGGCATTAAAATACAAAATCTCAAGCTGTTACACAGGCTGCTCATGGTCAGCATTGATCGATAGTGAGTAAAAAATGTCTTCAATGAGCAGAGTAAAGTGTGTGTCTGTGTGTGTCCTTCACGTTCGCACATCTAAGAATATGCACTCTCAATGTAAATTCTTTCATAACTGTCCTTGCTATTTGGTGTATTCTTGCTGTTGTCAGATTCAACAACAGTGAGCATATAGCTGAGTGTTTAAACACTCATATTGAACTCTATGAGCCACTTCATGTGGATCAGTACATCACTTCACTGTAGCCTTCTGCACAGCACCTCTTCTTTTAAAAACTTCCCTTACATCCCTTTGGACTCAAGCTTATATCAACTATAATAAAGATGTTTGTTTGTGTGCTTGTAGGGGGTAAACTCTGGCATAGTCTTTGAACGAGCTGTTAGCAGTGTGCACTGTTGTGCTTGTTAAATGCTTTGTTGGAGGTTTGACACTCAGCTTCTCAGGATGCACTCAGCGCCTCCGACGCTATCCTTAAGTCGTGAAGCTGTTTCATGCTGGGCCCCCATGGGTGAGGGAGGTATGACAGGATAGCACAAGAGGCAAACAAAAATGTGGGCACACACAGAGTCACCTTTAAAGTGTACGAGAGCTCCCTGATGCCAGCGCTGCCATGCTGCATGACTAATGCAACCCGCGAGTCACTGTTTCTCCTCGCAGAGTCCCCAAGAGCTGAATTAATTGGCTGTCATCATGCTAGCTAGCTCTCACTCTCTCTCTCGCTCTCTCTGTCACACACACAAACATGCATGGAATGATCAAGATATAAATAAACCGAGTCTACATGGCATTTAGGTGAAAGGCAACCATAAACATTTATGCTACAGTAAGTGACAGGCTCTAACTTTGGGGCCTACCATGCAAGACATACAGCATAATAATAATTAGCCTGTCACGTGACAGTTTAAAACCACACTTCAGTATTTTCATTAATATCTTGAGAGTTTAATGGGAACATCAGCAGCCCAGTGTGTTTGTATAAAGTTGTTAGCAGGTTATGAAAGGTTGTTAGCTTAGTACGAAGGATGGAAGCAGGAAAACAGAACTAGCATTAGCCTAGCAATTAGCACATAATATTTTGTGTGTTTTATTCAAATACAAGATAAAATATAAAAATTGCATAGTGTACTTTTGGACATAGCACACTAAGAAACTGCTAAAGTTCCTTCTCATCGCATACTGACACTTGGTCAGGACACCTTGGGAGTCAATACTCTGGCTGCTCGTTAGCATCATTTTTCAGTTTGCGGGTTAGCGCTCCCCTTGAGCGATATATAAAATTACAACATGAATTCCACCCAGAAGACAAGATTTTGTCCTAGTTTTCAATTCTTTTCTTTACATTTGTCTTTTTTTTTTTTTTTTTTTTTTTTTTTTTTTATTTTTTTTTTTTTTTTTTTTTTTTTTAACTTTTCACTGTACATTTTTAGCTGCTGTTTGGCAAGGTTTATTTACTAAAACTTTCTTTTGGGTTTAGAAAAGTGTGCACGCTTTGGATTAAAATTCCACCCTTTCACAATGTTAAGTCTGTCTGACAACCAAACACAATGATGCTTACAGGGGCACTGAGTGCGCGACACCAAGGCCTGGGCAAACATTTTTTCGTGTTTCCTGCCAAACCATTATTTTCTTCCAGTTCTTATGCTGCATTCACAGACTCCTGCCAGAATGAATACCAGTGGGAAAGTTTACTTCACTTATACCTAAAAAACTATTCATGCATTTTCAAAATCTGTTTACTCCCTGTGTCTAAAGACTCAGTGTTGCATCATTATTTAGCCTAAATTAAACACATTACACTTTGTTATATTTTGGTAAAAACTGAAATTTTCATGAGCTGTGCAAAAATCTTTAGCCACCTTTTATTTCTTTATATTTTGCTAGCAAAGTAGTAAATGTATGTAGTGATTTCTTGAAACGTGAAAATACAATACAGTATATAACAAGAAAAACAGCGTTTGTATAGTTCTAACAAACTTTAAAGTCAATATTCTATAGTATAAGTACCTTTATTCTTCAACACAGTCTGCACTCTCTTAGGCAAGCTTCTTTTTGTCATTTCTTTAGGCAGTCTTCAGGAATAACTCTGCAGGCTCCTTGAAGGACATTCAAAGTGCTTCTTTGCATGTTGACTACCTCTTGTTCTCTGTCAAGATGATCCCACACTTTTTCAATATCATTGAGTTCCATGGCGTGAAAGTGTTCGATTGTGTGTTTTTCTATTCAGCTATACTTTTACTGCACTGGCAATGTGTTTGAGATCAATGTCATACTGAAAAATGAAGCCTTGCCCATTGGATGCTTTACAGATAGCATTGCATGGTGGATCAAAATCTGATAGCACTTTTCCGTGTTGATAATTCCATCAATTTTAACAAGACCACTAGCTAAAATGTAGCCCCAATGTTTCGACACATCACTGGTACATCCCCTGATTTAGATGCCTTTTTTATGCTTGAATGATACATAAGTTAAGTGGATTAGGAAATAAACAAAAAACATTCCTCTGAAAAGGGTTAAGTACAAGGACTGGACTAAAAAATGAATGAAAAAGCAGCCAAGGTCCAAAACTATTAAACATCTTCAGGAAGCCTGGACAAATATAGCTCAAGAACACAAATGACAAAAAAGCCCCTTTGCCATAATGAGTATTTCTAAATCATAGGTACATCCACCAGAAATTCCTGTTCACATGCGCTTCATTATCTAATCTGTTTTACTCATAGGAGATACAAAGCAGAGCTCTCAAATGCATACATGTAAAATATCTCAGTTCAAAAGTGAACTGAGCATACTGAATCACCACTGTCTCTTGAATTAGTAGCTTTTAGCAGCGGAGCTCTTCGCTGACGAGCGGTGACGTCGGTGCCTCGTTCAAAGCTGTTTTAAAGACCACAAAAGCCAAATAAACAAAATTCTGAAAATGCTGTCAAAAATAACAAGCTGGTATGCACTCATTTTTGAGCTGAGCTGAACTGAACAGGCTATCATACTACTAACCTGGAGCCAGTCAGACTCAGCTCTGAATGTCAGGCCGTGTGAGCGCTGAGGCGTTCGCTGACTGATGTATGCAACGAAGTGCATTTGAACCATGATTTAAGCTGTGCATAAATTGAATCAGAAATGTAATTTGTAATTTCCACCTCTACAGTCTAGACAGATAACATATTGCTTCTTTGTATACAGCGCCATGAGCAGATGATATTTTAAAGACCTATTTATTTGAACAGTTTTGAAGTCCAATTGCAGTGCACTTAAAAGACAAAGCACTCTGCCTTTCTATTTGCCAGGGCTTTGAACCATAAACAGCGTTTGTGTTTCTCAACAGTTTGCTCAGAATGAAAGGAGGTGTCATAGCGGCCCTTTGCCTCAGCATAATGCTGTCTGAGTAGTCATGCAGTATAATATCTTGTCTGTCTGAAAGTGATTCTTACTAAAGGATTTCGCTTTTGCTCTGAGCACGATCGTGAGCTTAACATAGGAGCAGCAGAAAAGTTTTTTTGCACTGTGATGGTGATGTGTTGTGATGTGTGCATTATTTCACACTGGGAGGGCTTTATCTTTTAATGGCTTCGGGCGTGTTTTACCCGTGTATTTGTATGCACGTGTGTGTGGAGGAGGGTTTGTTCTGTCTTTCTCTCTGTCCTCGGAGCTTTTCCTTTCCGTAAGCCTCCAGATGTTGTCGTTTGCTCATTTGGGATAAGACAGAGCAGTCAGGTGTGAGAGAGATCCTCGACAACAGAATTTGAACGCAAATAAAGCTCTGCCATGTGTTGCTACATGAAATATGTGTTCACACCTATTTAGGAGGTGTCGTACAATCAGTGCACTGCTCATTTTCTACCTTACTAGGCTGCAGAGGCTTAAGTGAGAATTATAGACTGCTGCATGTTTTGAATACAGCTTGTGTTATAAATATATACAATGGGAAACCAATGGAAAATAAAAATACAACAAGAACATTTAAAAATATAAATGAGAGGGCAAAAAGTAACACCACAATTTGTAATCATAATAACCTCTCTCTACAATGGATGTGATTGGTTGACAAATAAGGCACACATGTGGTGCACCGATGGGGTGCCTAATTTGTGCATTCAGCATAGAAGTATAAATCAATCTTATTAGGAGCTGTGATGACAAGTTAAATGATGACAACATCCTGACAGCATATGCACATACTGGTGCATCTCAAGATATCTAAATAATGTAAAAAATGTTAATTTTTATTGTAACTAATTTCAAAAAGGTAAACTTTCATATATTCTGCATTAACTACTTGTGAGTGAAATATTTTAAATCCTTTTAATTGCAGTGATTATGGCTTTTAGCTTTAGTATGTCACATTATCAGAATATTTACAATTAAAAATATTCAATTCAATTTAAATTAAACTTTTTTTATAAAGCGCCAAATAACAACAACAGACACCTCAAGGCACTTTATTTATATTATTTAATTATATTTTAAGGTAGACCCTACAATGATTTATACAGAGAAAAACCCAACAATCATATGATCCCCTATGAGCAAACACTTTGGCAAAAGTGGGAAGGAAAAACTCCCTTTTAAGAGGAAGAAAGCTCAGGCAGAACCAGGCTCAGGATGAAATTAAGTCCATTCATTGCTGTTTGGTCATAATAATCAGCAATGTGAGGAAGCTTCTCAGGTGAGACGTTAAAACATCTCCAAGAAACTTTAAAAAGTCCAGTTGCTTAGCTTTCCAAGCTCCTTAGATTACCTAACCTGGATGACTGAGAAGCTACACAGACAAATAATCAGTAATGGATTTAAATGTAGGGCTTCCCAGCGTATGACAAGCATGTTCATTTATACACTATAACACTTCACTGGGGCTTCTTCACCATGAACTACTGCATCAGTATGGTGTTGTATGGACGGGATCAGCTTGTGGCACTGCTGAGGTGAAGCCTTTTTATTGCTTTTATGGCAGCTTTCAGCTCATCTTTATGTTGGGTCAGGTGTTCTTGTCTTCCTCTTGACAATACTTCACTGATTCTCTATGGTGTTCAGGTCAGGCAAGCTGGTAGGCCAATCAAGCACAGCGAGCAAAGTAGTGGAGAAATTGCAAAATAATGTTCCTCGGTGTAAAATTGTGAAGACTCATCATCTAAAGTACATAATATCATCAAAAGATTCGGAGAATCTGTGAGAAACATCCCCTTGTGTACAAGAGAGAAGGCCAAAAATCAATATTGGATGCCCGTGATCATCAGACTCTCAGGTGGCACTGCATTAAGTAAACAGGCCTGATTCTGTCATGGAAATCACTGCACGGGTTTAGGAACACTTCCAGAAATCTTCGTCTGTGAATACAGGTCACTGCGATATCCACAAATGCAGGTTAAAGCTCCATCAAAGAAGAAAAGAAGGAGGCATATGATCATGACAGTTCAGACCTGTCGCCAACTGAAAACATTTGGCACATTATGAAATGAAAAATATGACAAATACGGTAAACATGGGCTGTTCCAACTTTTTGGCCTCTTTTTAAATAAATATTCTCAGCTTAAATATTTGATATGTTTCTATTTTGTGTTGTGAATATTGGTTTATAAGATTTGCAATCATTGCATCCAAGTTATGTTGGGTTGTTAAAGGAAACTTGAAGAGGAAAAGAGGAAACTTAAACTCACCCAAATCGCTGTCAGAGTTCAGTGCTTTAGAATGATGTCGTACACTAAAAGTAAAACAACCTGGAAGATGATCATTTTTTATTCAAAACTATATGAATATCTCCAAGGTGATCCATCTACCTAATACCAACAAAGACCAAGAGACTCTCCTTCCAGCTGACCCAATTGTACTGACATCTGAGATGAAAACTTGTAGAGGCCCTTCAGATACAAAGGAGAATCTACTAAGACCTCTTAGCGAGGGGTGGTGTAATGGGGCCAAACATACAATGACAGTGTTGACACTTATTTTTGTAGCTAAGTAACTGTTCACAAAGGTAGTCTCTGCATAGTTCTCAGAATTCTTTCACTTCACTTATATTTATATCTTTCATGTGCATTCATAGTTACCAGGCAACATTTAAACTTCTTCAGAAGGCATTGTGAAGTTCCTTCAGTGAAGGTGCCTTACTGAAGGAGCTTGCAGCCACCATGATAGCTTGAGTGTATTGTAGCGACCGGATGCCACTCCAGGAAACCTCCACAAACTAGATAGTGACAACGCTGGTAATTAGGTGGCCTCTTTACCGTTTTTTGCCAACTCACCAGCTCTCCAGAGTCCAAATCGACTAATCCACTTATCTCTCATCACGATCATGGAAGCGGTTGACACCGCTTGAGAAAAATCTAATCATAAAACATAATCTTGTTAGCCGGGTAGGCGACAAATGTAAATCCTTCTAACGTGCCTCACAAACAAAGACAATCATCACTCCGGTCTCTATTTTTCTGACCTAGCTGGAGATTCAAGGTGCCGCGCACATGAGGATGATGCATCACGGTGTCGTTTAGTTGTGAGAGGCAGAGAAATATTATCACATTAACACTTGATTTCCATTTCCATGAATAATTTCTTTTCTGTTCCATTTTCGGGAACATAATTTATCCTTCATCTGAAATGAAGAAAACTATATATTTCCAGTGACACCGCTTTGCCGCTAAATTATGATTCACAGTTGAAATTAAACAGAAAACATGTCTGAAATGTGCCCTTTGGAAATGTTCTCACCAACAGTCCACTGTAATCACGCCGCTTGACAAGCAGCTATTTTGATCCCATTATCAGGCAAAACACAAACTGTGACAGTGGTCCAAAGTGTCCGCTCGGTCTCCTTTAATATTTGTTTACCTTTATGCCATATGTTCTGTGACAACCCTGTAATATGAAAATGATTCGAGTTGTTATTCACAAGGTATTATGATATTTGACAACAGATTCAAGAAATTAATTCCAGGAAACAGGCTATGGGTGAGTGATAACAGCACCTTTCTATTGACAGAGCTTTCACACAGATCAAAACTTAATGGGCTTTATAATTAACAGTGATGATTCCTCTCCCCTCTGGTTGGCCTTTGTTGGGCTAAAGCGAAAAGGATGGCTGACATTTCTCAGATTACTTCAGATTGATCTTGCCCATCCTACTGCGAGTGACAGATGAAAAGGGCTAACTAGCTTTGACTTTGAACCTGTGGACCACAGGCTTTGCCATTCAGTAAAGACAGCGCTGACAAGAAAACACCTCATTAAATGTGTTTTGCTACATAGCATGCCAGGAATAGGTGCTGTTAGGCTTGTTACTGTCAAAAAGCAGATAAACAAAAAGAAATACTTAATCCTCGTTTCGATTTAATCTACTGCTCCGAGAGTGCAGTAGCACGCTGTTGCTGCTCTTTCAAAACTGGCAGCGAAGAGGCTTTCCGGTGATTTAGTTTCAGGATTCCACAAAATAGTGAGGACAGTTTATTGATGGTTGAACTCAAGGTTGCTGTTTGCTGTAACGGGTATTACTGCATAATTTAAATAACCTACTTATCCCAGTGGGATTCACAGGATATGATGCATATGCGTATCACAGCTTTTAATTTTACCTCACTGATACCACCCTGCTTACAGTTCACTCTCTTATAGTTGTATTAGATGTATGCTACATTATTGATGATGCTGAACGAATAATTCCTGCTACCGACAGCTCAAATAAAAAACAAAATGCTAAAAGCGGTGAGAACTTTATTTTGAAGAAAAAAAATCAGCTCTTGGGGCAGTTTTACCCATTCTAACCATATTGTAGCCATGCTTATTTATCAGACATATCTGATAACCTATTAAGACAAATATGTCCTATTAAGTCAAATGATTTATTTTAAATTCACCATATAAGCTACATAATTTTACAATTTGAGAATGTAAAGACTAACTTAGAGCAGTGATAAAAGCTTATTTTGGCTGCTACCTTATTCACATGTTTTGACAGTGCATGGTAACAGACAAAAATCGAAGTAATCTTTAATTGAAATTAAAATAATAAAATGTTTTATAGTCATATCATTTTTTTCCTTAAAGCCAAAGAGCCAAAAGAGCCACATGTAGCTTCAGAGCCCCAGGTTTGAGACCCCCCATTTTAGAGCATGCCAAAGACATCGCCCATCAGCCTCTCAGCAGACAGCAACGTCCGCCTGCTTTATCATTAACATTTAGAAAAGTCACCCAACAAAATGGGAGGTCAGAAGAAAAGAAGAAGAAAGAAAAAAAATGAAGTTGCTCGCTACAGATGCTGATAATTATATAACTCATTCTTTTTTATATTAAAAAAAGAACAGTTTTGTGTGTCTCCCCTCCAAGTGATCGTTACATTACAGGTTACAGTGGCTAAATTTCTAAGTTGCCTGTAGCGGTTACAGCACCAGCTAGGGTTAACCTACAAAATGAGCCATGTGGTAGTGTGGATGAACATTGGGTGACCCGGGATGAAATAAAATTCTCAGCCTGAATTATGGTTTTAATTCAGTGTGTTATACAGTTCTTCAAATTAAGTCCTCTGCTATTAGCCGAGCACAAATCCAATAACCTGTCCCAAAACCTGGCTTCAGCCGTGCTAACGAACATGAGAACATTTTCAGCCTTTTGCAACAAAACCCGACAAATAGTCAGTCATCATGTTTCAGCATCAGATCTGAGATCTAAGGACAAAAACATTAAACAACCCTTTGAGGTGAAATTAGGAAGAAGTCTAGAGCATGCACTTCATCTCTCCTTACTGGCCTCATTAGCCACATGTAATCTATCACACCTCACACGTTTGAGCGTCAGCCTCTGAGCTGCGTGATCTGTAACACACTGGAGTCGGGAAAAGGAGGTTTATTTAGTCCTGCTGCATTGATTTTATTTGTTTAACCTGTGCTCTCAGTATTTTTCTAATGCTTCTCCTTTGAGAAGTCTGTAAAAGTACTTCCCGCCCAAGAGTGCAACCCCTTTTTCGCATCTCTCGTACACCTTGTCCTTCTTTTCATGTAACCTCATGCTTGTAAAATAATGGAGAAGGGCCCGAAAAAGTTTTTAATAGTGAAAACATACATGGGAAGCACTGCTGTGTCTAATCACACTAGTGGTCTTTGGCGAGGTCAGAAAACATCCACAGCTAACTGGCAGAGGTGGGCCGAGAAAAGCATCTATTGCCGAGATTCAGTAACAAGATTAAAAAGCTTTCATTAAGAATGTCACCAGAATGTCTACCAAGATGTTTCAGCTTCTGGTATGCATCCAGCCAACACACTGACTTGTTTTAATTAAATCAACCAAATGTACTGACTTTACTTTAAACTAGTATTATTACTCACATCAACATAAAAATGCATTGCAGGCTTTTGCTCGATTAAAAACCCAGACAGCCCCCTAATTTTCTTTCTTTAGCTCACTTTGTCGTTTGAAAACTTCATTCTCCGTGCATCTGTTCGACTTTGAGCAACACGAATTTACCCACAAGCCTTCCAAACAGTCGCAGACCATCTTGTTATTTACCCCCACAGTGTATTAAAATGCCAAGCAAAGGAAATCATAATGAGTTTTTGAATCGCGCTCGCTGACCAAAAGTGGGAGGCTGCAAGTGCAATTTCCATTTTCATTTTCAGAGACTCAGAGAAATGCCTTCTTTGCTATACGCTAATGTGCACCGTGTCATTTGTGTATGTGTGTGCGTGTGTGTGTGTGCATCTAAGATATTGTTTTACAGTAATTAGACTTTATGCTTGAGCGATTCCTTGTTTTAATTAAACGAAACTCAAACTGAACAAATGTGCCAAAAGTGTATTTTCAAAGGGGGAGAGGGCTGCTGCAGATATATATATATATAAAAAAGGATCTTTGGTATTGATTTGTCTGAGAGTGTTGGAGACAACTCTCCTGGCTATCTATCTGAGGTGGCTTTTGACCCAAACTATGACAGGGTGGGAACCTGCGCTGCACACAACAAGCACCGAGCAGCGAGTAATGAGCCGCACGTTGGCTCTGTTTGTGTTCCTGGAAGAAGAATTTTGTTTTTGTTTTTCCCACACAAGCGTGCACACACACAAACACATTCCTGTTTCCCTCTTGTCCCTTTAGATGCTTCTCTCAAGAAAATTGCTCTCATATGAAAATAGCACGCCATTCCTTTGTTCCTCCAATAAAAGATGTAACAGCTGCTTCTCAGGGAGTGAATTCTAAATGAGGCCTGGCATTGCCCTCCGCTGTCAGATCCAACAATGACCTGGACTTCTCCTGCTTCCTGCCTCCCCTCGCCCGCCTCCTCCTTGCCTCTGTCATCCTCCACCTCTCTGCTCTGTCTCCCTCTACTCCTTAAGACGAGCCCCTTGAGCTGGACGTGTTGACAGGGCTTTCTCACTCGGATGCAGCCATAGGGAAGCTGATGTGTCCCAGGCTGCCCAGGAGCATCACGGCATGTGATGGCACCTCAGCCTCTGCTCTTAACAGAAATCACCAGAGCAGCCTGATGTGCAAGAGGAAATTAGGAAAAGAAGAGGAAGCTCCTCAAAGAGTTGCCAAACAATTGTTGTTGCAGAGCCGATGAGTTGTGATGTGTTTGTGCTGCAGCGCTGGGATTAAGGCTGAGGTCCTCAGTGTGGAAGTTGCTGCTGCTGCTGCTTGTGATTGAGGCTGTCAGCCTTGAATGCCACAGATCAGCACCAGGTGACACCGGGGGGACGTGGCAGAGCCCAAATCCCAAACATGCAGCTGCTTGAACCTTGCAGCCTGTACGGTTCGAAAACAATTCTCATGTTGAGTGAATGATTCATCCTCTAAAAACATGTAATTGTCAAAGGAGGTTTAGGGAGGGAAAAAAAAAAAGCATTTTGTGAGGTTTATCATGCTGATAAAGCCTCACAAGCCTCACAGCAGCGTGAGGATATGATTACCGAATGACTGCGTCACACATTTCTGAGAATGCAATGTGAGAAAGCGAAGATACGGAGCAAAAGAGGGAAAGCGGTCGAGTAAAACAGCGAAGATGTGACAGAATCAGGAGATTTGTGAAAAGGGTAGAAATCAGGCTGTGAGGAGATATTTAGGCCATGCTGGGTTTTTTTTTTTAACTGCTTACACAATATGCAGTTTGTCTGCTGCTTTGGATGTCCCGAACATGCTCTTATTCTCCCAAAGCAACAATCTGATCATTCAGCATCCCTTACCAGCAGGCTTGCAAATCCCATGGTCTTTGTAGTATTTTCCTGGATTTTGTAGCAAATTGGGCTGAGGAATTGAATCAGCTTAACCTTTCACCAGTAATCATAGGTGATTATGAGCATTTGGACATCTTGTTATTCAGCATTACAGACGGGTGGCCGGCTCGGCAGTAATTACACTGCACAGGGCTACCTGACTTATATGGTAGATTTTTGTCCCACGCAATTTTTGATTCAATAGGTAAAAGGTTCCGCTGGACTGCAATAAAAAGGAATCCAACTGGCTTATTTACAACAAGCCGGCTCCATTTTTATATTAATAACAGTGTAGCAGAATCAATAAAACCTCTTTCCCTTTGGAAGATATGTTTTATTGGAAACATTCGTCCAACTAGGCTGAGCGTTACTTTTTCCTTGTTCCAACCAAGCAGATGGATTCTCTAAAAATTTCAACGAGCAGATTTTTTTTCCCATCTTTGTTTCCTTGACAACACATCTAAACAAGGAGTGGTCTCCCAGACAACAGGTCTGAAAGTACTGCAAATATCCCAGAGTGTGTGAGGTGAGAAAAACGGGGAGAGGTTGTTGTGTGCGTGGATTTATTTATTTTTTTTCCATTCCTGCTGCGCGGCCGTGGATGTATGCGCCGATTGATCTATTTACTGAGCTGTACATACATTACACACGCTTGCAGTGTACGGCAGGCGTGTGTAATGTATGAAGATGCAATACAATAATATGATTATCTGTTTAGTCAAGGCGCTGCTTGCTCCAAATTGTTAACTGCGATTCCTTCCAAGAAGAGAAACGTGGCAGAGCTTGCCAGCTGGATCCTTTTCATCGCCAAAACAATACTCTCTGTGTGAAGCAGATAGTATTTTTTGTTGGATATGCCCTGGAATATGTTTCCTTCACAGAGAATGCACATCCCTATCTCAGATCCACTCAACAGGGCCAACAATTCATCCCTGCGTCTGTTATTGACCCATCCTCTCTCCTGCAGATGACTGCATCAGCCGACAGGGTCTCTTTGTTTTGCTGGAAATTTCTTCATCTCCTCCTGCTCACTCTACTGTATCAGTAGTTATTACACAGGACTGTTACTATGGCAGTGGGGGAAAATGCTATTAAAGGGCTTATTGTGAGTATTGTTTGCATTGAGGCATCGTTTCTTCTTGGCAGACTTGTGTGTGAGCCTATCAAGCCATCTGCCAGGAAGAGGCATCACTATAGAGGGCGAGTGTCTTTGCACTTTCATTAAGAGGACAGGGGACCTAGACAGATCAAGCTGTTTGTGGCCTCAGAGCATTAACACTACATTATCAAGGACATAAAAAAAAATATATATATATATATATATAGCATCCGAAATGGATGGAAATAATCAAAGCAAGGCTCAAGGACCTTGATATCACTGAGGGAAGTGTTTCTACTGAAAGCAGAATTAATTTCATTGATTTATTCATTCAGCAAGAAATAACCGTTCTTTATTTAGGCATGCTAAAATACATCCCACGTATGAAGGAAGAACCTTGCTCTCCCAGCAGAGTACAGACTAGTGGAAGCTGAGCCCCTGTTGTACTGCCTTCCTGTAGAGCTTCCTCTGTCAGTATGGATTAGAGAAGTGAGCTGGAAAACTTCAGAAACAGAACAACACCTCCCAATTCTGCTCCAAAAACTGCTTGCATCACATACAACAGACGGCTATTTTCAATATTAGTTATGCATATTTAATAAATGCCACGGTGCCCATTGGTATGGGAACTGAGAGGATAAAATTTCATCAAAAAGAAGCCAAGAAATATTTCAAATTAAATATTCCATTCAGAAGGAATATTGGTTTATGTTAAGCTTGTTATCAGCCAATATTTTGTGTTGCGTGTTTAACTGACATTATGATGTTGTGCGGTCCAGATGGAAATATTTAAACAGTTGGGGACATTTTGCAACAGTAAAGCTGGTGGTAGAAGTATAAACATCCAGGAGAAAAAGCTTCAAACCCTTTTTTCGTGGGCAAAGTCAGCAAACTTTTAAGAATTTTTTTTTCCTCAGATTTAACCGGATATGGTGCATGTAGCCCAGATATGCTGTAATTCAACAGCTGTTCTTCCTGGGGTCACAAATCTTTAAAGCGTGACAGTGCACTATAAGACACACACACAATATAACATCACAACAAAATAACACACATAAAGGCAACAAAAACAGCTTCTTACAACACAAATTATGCCCCGTATCAGGCTTTTGCTCATTGATAACAAAACATTGACATAAAATTTACATTTCTTCATAACAATGTACAAAACCGCTCTTTTAACTGAACTGCTTCTCGCTAAGGAGGATAATAAAAATTATACCCTGTCTGGTAGAGTATTAATGTCCAGCTACACTGAAATACTAATTTTATAAAAAATTATTCAAATCTTTGTAACAATAATACTTCTGAAAAATACAAGTAAAGGGTAAAGTCATCGATGTTTTACTGTTAGCCAGTTAAGACATGAATGCTTTGTTACAAGATTTGCTCTATGCCAGCGGTGGCCAACTCCAGGCCTCGAGAGCCGGTGTCCTGCAGGTTTTAGATGTGTCCTTGATCCATCACAGCTGATTTAAATGGCTAAATTACCTCCTCAACATGTCTTGAAGTTCTCCAGAGGCCTGGTAATGATAATGAACTAATCATTTGATTCAGGTGTGTTGACCCAGGGTGATATCTAAAACCTGCAGGACACCGGCTCTCGAGGCCTGGAGTTGGCCACCCCTGCTCTATGCCCATGAAGAAGGACCAGTTGAACCACTTTTCTATTTTGTAACATTTTTAGTTTCTTTATCTGGACCATACTACTGGACGATAATCAAGATGAGACAAGATCATTGTATGGCTTAATTGCCTGATCAATTTTGGTGACAAAACATTTGCAAATCTTTTACCTACAGACATACCATTTCACATTTTAACAACTTTTAACAACAGTTTCATTAGTGTCCAGGATGGTTTATGCCCTAAAATTACACCTGGGAACTTGGTCTCATGGATTTGATCAACAGGCACATTAATGGAAACCTTACAAATGAGATTTTTGGTTAGAACCAAATGTCATGCTATTTGTCTTATACACCTTGGAAATTAATTTATTGTCCTTTATACATTTAAACTGATTATAACTCTGAATTTAGAACTATTAGCATTATTAAGGAAGAGTAGCAAGCCATTTTTAAACATAGCATCAAACAATGGTCCAAGGCAACTTTGTTGGGGTACTCCACGCTCCGTGGCTGCTACGTAACAGGAATTGCAGCCAAAAGGTTTCAGGTAGGAGTCAGTTCAACTTTAAGTTGATTACATTTATGGGAATTGATAAGAATTTAGCAATTCCAGTTACATTATTGATATTACTTACTAATTTGATTCCTTTTTGATTCTCTTATTGATTATTATTGGGTTCTCTCGTTGGCTCCGCTTTGAGAGTCACCACCGTCTCAAAGTAACAAAGTCATTACATTTGTGCAAATTAACTGCATGCTGTATGGTCAAAAGTTGCACATGTTGGAGTCATTTACCAATTTTGTTGTGATCAGTAGTCGGGTCATTACTCCAAAAAAGTAATAAAAACCTTCACAACCATCACGTCAGCTGATCAAAGCCCATCCACAAAGAAAACGAATCTACTGGAGATCAAAGCAGAAATGATTCAGTGAATGAATACACTGTTAACCAAAATATCCTACCAAAGTGTGCCTGGTTTGAACTGGTTTCACTGGTTATTGTTGTTGTTTTTGAACACACAAAACTGTTTCATATTCATCCAAAGCACATTTTCCCCGTTCAGTTTTGTCTTATGCACTATTTAATGTACAGTAGTTATATACGTACTGTGAGCAGAGCTAGCTTTCCTCATGGGGCATTTAAAGTGTGTTGGAACATCTGAGATTAGTGAGCCAGCTGCTGAGCATCAGCATCTTTAGGGCTTCTATTTACAATGTCCAATGTTTGTGTGGTTTTGATTTGCTGATAATATACAGAAGCATGTCAGCTTTTGGCAGATGGTCACTGATTTGTGTGCTTCCTTGAATTTATGACCGAGGAGATTTGAGTGAGCTCACAAATTAAGTGAGTTTAATTTAACCAATTAAATTTCAAATTGCAAATCAATTAAAATATAAGGAATAAAGAAATAAATCCGAAGATTTTGCTCTGATTAGTGTTATCAGTAACCTTTGCTAGCCATTTGTAGCACTTGTTAGAAGATAAACCCACGTTATCCAGTGGAACCTCTCTGAGTGGTCCCAGCAGGGAGCCGAACACAACTGTGAAACCACGTGCTTCGCAAAGTTTTATTAATAAGTTTTGAGCTCTCTCTCCCTCTCTCTATGCAAAATGAATTATCAATGTTACGCTTTCAAATTGTGCCAGAAATCCACAGTGGCAGAATATAGTTGTTTGTGGAAGGCGTACTAAAGAAGGCACTTCAGCATTCACTAAATATTCATATGGTCGAACTAGTACAGGTGGTAATCTGAGCAGAGAAATATCTGTGACCACTACATCTGTCAGTTCACTTTGCCGTACATCTGGCCTGTGTTGTACCAAAGCCAGTTTCTCTAAATAAAGACAGACTTCGTGCATCCCCAGCTCCCACCCTCTGTTCTGCACACAACACTTTCCCTCGCCATTGCCAAGCAGCCCAAATTAAATCAGGCTTAAATAAGATATATCTCTATCTCTGTATGCAAGTTCAGACTGATCCTCACAGCACCGCTCTGACATTTCTCTCAGGCCGTGGGATGCCTCTGAAGGATTACCTCAGTGGGAGTGGGCTGCATTAGCTAGCCCATGACGACTCACTCTATTGATAGCCGTGGCAGGTACACCTCAGCAAGGAGCCCTTGTGCGGCCTGTGGAGAGAAATGAAATGAGTATAAATTGTGGGTGTCAATTCCAAAGGGGAAAGCTGGTCATCTGTAAAAGAAAAAGATGTATGAGCACATAAAGAAGGGTAATTCCACTGTTCTGCCAAGAGAGGACGTGGAGGAGATGACATTCCCTCCTTTGGCCTGTGACAGGGCATCAGAGTTTCTTCTACTCTCCTTCAGACTGCTTCTTTCCCCCAACTTCTTCTTTCTTATTTGCTCTTTGACTTTCTGTCACAGTCGCAAATATCCAAACTTTAGCGTCGGACAAGCCGTCTCACACACACACACACACACAGAAAAAAACAACGAACGGACACACACCCTGGTATCGATTTAGATTCGTGCGTCGCCGGGCTGTTGTTTCTCCATGTTAGAAAGTGAAGGGAGCAATGACCCAACTATCAATCACGAGTAAGACAAAAGCAACACCTTCTTCGTCAACGGGCGTGCGCGCGCTATTTGTCAGGTGATGCATCGCATACTCAAGGTCGCATCAAACTGACAGCTGTGCCAAAGCAAATGTTGAACACCTTTTGATGCAGCCTTTACAAATTAGTTTAATGAGGAATTGATTTTCACTCCTCCTCTCCTATTCTTTTTCTTTTTTTTTCGCGAACGAGGCAGGCTGTCCCTCAGGCCCCGTAACAGCAGGCGGTTCAGCTCCGCGGGAGCAACAATCAGGCAGAGAAGAAGAGCTGCTCGCCATCAGAACAGGCAGCAAGAAGCAGCTCACTGGAAGGAAGGAGTCACAGGCAGGGCCATTCAGATGCACGCAATGACAGCCACAACCTGCCTCTTTCACAACCACACCAGGCTGCTGGGCTCGAATGGATAGATACCTCCCTGCACGCCCCCCCCCATCGTAATGCTAATGCATTGTAGCCTAATGTTGTGGAAACAGATGGAGCTCAGTCATCAGGGTTGAATGAAACAGCAGACAGAGAGGTGGAAAACATGCTTCGGCGTGTGAGTGATCTCATCAAAACAACAGAGGGATCAAATACATCAGGTCTGCTGCTTTTAAGTTTGGCTGCCTGGACGGGGAGCGTAATGAATTAAACATGGGCGAGGTCTGAAGTAACATGGCTGCCCACCAAGCGGGAGGTTTGGAATTTCTAAGCTAAACATTTATTCAAGACCAGCGCGGTGAATACAAAATATTATTTAAAGGAGAAGAGCGTCTCTGACAGGAATGGTGAAATACAATTGATGGATCGCGGCGTTATTGATTGGCTAAACACGGGGATTTATCCACCTCTGACTGAAATGCATAAGAGTAATCGGCATCATCGTTTCTATTCCGCGGGCTAGCAGAATGAGGAAAAACTGCCAGCCTCAGAGGACGTCATCCTGGCTAAAGAATGCCTTTGGCCTTCTTCCCCTTTCATAATAACTCACATAGGATGGTCAAGTCTTTGTAAATGGGTTAATGAAATCCTAGACTTTACCCAGCTGAGGAAGAAGATATTGATCCCGCTGTGGGGAGGAAATCCTATACCACTGTGCCAGTTCAGATTAATCATAGGACCCAGTGTATGACAACGCTTTTGCATAACGGCGGCGATCACACCCTCTGTGAGAGGAGTTTGGAATAGCAATCAGCGAATGATTACTCAAAGTCAGAAAAGAAAAAGGAGCAACAAATATAAATGAAGATGAGTTAAGCGGTCAATCCAAAGAGGAAAAATCTAATCAAACTATTTCAAAAGTTTCTTGGCTGTATTTGACCTCACTGTTTGTCTGGTGAATAATGGGCAATCCACATCAGTGGTGGTTGGGATACAGTGTGATGTGTTCCTGTGTAACGGGGTGACCGGCTTGATTATTTTCATTCTGTGAAAATCACACTTTTTTCTTTGTGACAAACGTCTTTGATTGACCCGCCAGCTTCACGGGGTCATCTAGCAAATCAGTGGCTTGCGACATCCACACAAGACAATCTGCCTCCACTAAAGGAAGGAGAAAGAATAAATACCCTTATTTGTTTCATTATAAAACGTCCCTGAGCAGCGATGACTGGCACGCCTTCAGACCTGAACAACTCGAGGTGCGGATCTGTCAGCAGTGATCCAAAATAAGCCCTCCCACCAGAATAAGCGGGATTGGAGCAACTTGAAGTCCAGCTGGGGTGGATGTCTTCGCTGTGACATTGTAGACTATGACAGGCTTCTGTTCTCGCACAGACAGGGAGAATTTATGGAAATGGAAGCAGAGTGTTGAGACGGATGGTAGCTGATCATTGTCTGCCCCGTGCAGCAATCAGGTGAAACCCTGCAGGGCTGAATTTAAAGCAAATGTGCCCTATAAATCTCCAGGTTTCCCTGGGCCGCCTAATGAAAACTAATAGACAGACTGTGAAAGGAGCCATCCATCCTCCTTGTTTCCCTGCCCAGTAACGGGATACTTTCCTCTCGGTTGTGAGGTAAAACTATAAAGTGTTTACACGCCAGCTTCTCAAGGGGAAGTCAAGTTAAAAGTAAACAAGCTTGGGCTAAAATGATTTTTTTTTTAAACTATCTTTGTCACCTAAATACAGGAAAAGGTTGTGTTAAATATGGAATTTATCATCTATCACCGGCAGCTTAAGGGAGAAGAAACTCTATTTACTGTACAGTGTCCCTAAGCCTTATTTTTTTTTTCTAGATGCATGAGTATTTCATCAATATTTAGAATTTAAAAATGAATTTCTGTAAATATCTATGTTGAGCACAGATTCTTTTGCACTGAAGAATGACATGGAGAGTGGTTCCTGAGTGGAACCGCAGGGAAAAAGGCAGAGAGAGGATGGGAGGAGAAGCAGAGGCAAGGGGAAGGGGAGGAGGGAGACAGGGAGCCCGTTGGTGATCTCAGCCTGCAGATAGGCACCACGGAGACGTTCCTAAATAGAATGTGACTTTGATTTCTCACCTCATTTCACTCTCAGCTGTCAGATAGGTTTCTGCTCAGATGACATCTCCTTCACAACGATGCGCAAAAATGTGGAACGGGTCAGAAATGAGGCAGCTGCTGCCCTACATGCCAGACAGTCTCTGGGACATCATCACCTCTGCCGCTCTCCTGTGACTCACAGCACTGACAACAACATTTAGAACAACAAAACTTAAGGCACAGCCATGCAAATGATGCACCACACTTTTCGAACACCCCCGCTCCGCGCGCCACTTTTGTTCCCCACCTCTGAATTTTTGTCTGCTTCTGCGTCTCCCTGCGAGCAGCCGTGACCCATTTACCTCTGATCAATCAATGTCGTGGTTTTACCTGTGCAGACATGTTGATGCGCAGACATCTACTCTCTGTCACACAGCAGCTCGATTAGCAGTTCCCTCTTAAAAAAAAACCCCCAAAAAAGTGCAGAAGGAGGTTTTTGGCATCATCTGCGTAAGAAATGAATGGTTGGATATGATTTTAATTACACACTAAGCAATTAATTAAATGCTAAATAAGTAATTTAATAATGCTTTTAAATCCGCAATAGCATCAAAATTTTAGGTGACACATTGTAAAAGTAACAGGAATAATATCCGGTAAATTCGTTTATTTATGGCTTATGCTCCAACTAAGTGAATAAATAATGACTGAATTAGATGAAAAATTCAAAGCTCATAAAAAGATGATGTTTTGGAGATCGGTGGATTTCACAGGTCAGTGACAAAAAAATGTTGATTATTATAACAAATGTTATGAATCGTAAACATTTTAATGACCCCGTCAAGTGTGCAGCAGTACAGTAAGTAATACAAATGCTTATTAATAAATAGATGGTAGTCTGAAGGGTCTGCAGAGCTATTATATAACCAGTGAAATGTAGCTATAAAAAATGTATGTTGAAATAATTAAAAAGCAAATAAAGCTATTGGTTGCAACTTAGAAAACCATTTATAAAGAGTGCCTTGCCTGCTAGCACACTACTTCTGCATTGCAAACATTTAACTTACAAAAGGATTTCTTTTATATAACATATAGGCGCACTTTAACAAGGAGCACAGGGGGTGCAGAGAGCCTTTGCTGTGTTATAGGTGTATAATTCATTTAAGAATGTGTTTGCAGTGTCTCAGATGATGTCAGCCGAAGGTGTCTCGGTTGGAAAATGATGAAAAACAACAGCAACACATGGCTATTTCCAGCTAAGCTCAAACCTCCTGTGCAGTCTGACCACATACAATAAATAAGATATGTGTCTCGTTCCGTAACTTCATCCTGCCTCCCCCTCTTGATGGTGTTCTCATCTCGAATCCCACAAGGGTTTAAACAGGATTGGGGAGTATAGCCCAAGTCACGGACAGGCTGACTGGTACGGAAGGATCAACCAGCACAAACTTCAGTCCTCGGCCATAGATTTTTTCAGCCATCAGGGACAGCTCTGCAACAGTATCTACTAGAGCCGTCTAGTGAGAACATATCAGACTCATATCTGTGATCGGCCAGCTCGGTCTGTGTAAGAGACACCAGAAAAATGCTCTCGTCCTTGTGAGGGATTATTCTAAAAACATCCGCACTAAAACAATCTGTCCGTGCTTGCTGGATCAGGTCATTTTCAAACCTGTTAGCAGTTGCCCCTGTGGTGTCATGAGGCCTACATACCACCTGCTTGGCTTGTATTCCGACCAGCTCTGCTCGACTTGGCCAAGAATACTATCTCAATGAGACAGCTGGGTACTGGTAACTACTCTCCAATGTTTCATCAACAGGGATTCATGTGTTATTCATTTGCCTCGGCTGCTGGCCGATGGCCATGTAATGACTGTTGATCACTGCAGTTGTATGCTGGATTGAGATTTTTGCCCTGGTAAAATCTGCTGTTCATTATTCCTCAGACATCCCTAAGCCAGGCACGGAGCCGCTGTTTAAACCATATGAATAACCTAATCAAGTCGACATCCTCGGGAACTATAGCTGCCTTATAATCAAATTATAATGAAATTCTCATGGAGTCTCAAAAGCATCATAAAATTCTGTTCAATAATTCACGTGGCAAATATGATATTACCAAATCTTGTTTATAAATTCACTAGCCTGCCACCCATCAGTGCGCACTTTTTGCCCCACAGCAACTCCGGCTGATCCTTCAGCTGCTGAAGTCAGAGAGGGCTGGCAGCCACAATATTAAAAAGGAAAAGCCACTTGCTGGTTCTGCAATATAAGTGTAAATATGGGCACCTTAGAACAGCTGGGTTATGAATAATGGAGGCAGGTTGCCCTTGGTATTCATGGGAGGGGGAACATTCTGGCACTCAAAAAACAGAGAGGGAGAAAGTTCACAACCCCTGGCTGTACTTCTCTTTTCTTAGCTGCCTATTTGCACACACGGCCGTCAGATGCCGGTCAGGAGTGAGACAGCAGCAGCAACACTGGCGGATGCTGCAGGCCTTTGGTTGAATTCGCTTGTCTCTTTTATCCCCTTTTCCTTCAGAGATGCATCTAAAATGCCGCTGGAGTGGGGTCTGTTGCTGCTTGTGACAATAAATAAATAAATGACTCAATGCCCTTGCCAGCTAGCATTAAGAATAGAAAGAGAGGTCAGGCGCCTTAGGGTGTGAGACAGTGCAGTGGGGTAATTGTGCAGTGACACTGCTGATCATTTTGCAAGAGAAAAATATAACAGCCCCCGACAGCAAACCGCAATCAAACTTAGCAGAACTCAAAGGGCAAAAACGTGTATTTTTATACTTTTGTTTCTTAAGACCCTCTAAATTGTTTATATTGATTTTTTTTTCTCTATTAACCAATTACTGTCTCAGCTCTGAATGAATGCCTGTTCACTGAGGAGTCGGGCTGTGGCAAGCCAGCTGGGTCATCGGTCACATCAGGCGGCAAGTTTTGTAGGTAGTGTGAAGACAGAAAGAGCACACATGGCATATAATAAGCTAGTTGACATGTGGTCATTCAAAATAATTTCTTGACTTGGTAAGAGTTCAAGGCCACATGAGATACTCTCACTGCATTGCTATACTTTAATTTTGCGGTGCAACCACTTCCTTTGAGTCTTCCTCATTTACTTATGCTTCTATGGTGACTTCTGACAGCGAGAACAACTTCTGTATTTTCAGCTGTGAGGAGATGAAAAGGAAGCAACAAGTCTTATAGTGGAGACACCTAAACCATAAGTCGTGCCACTTTCAAATCTGCTCTAAATATGTTGCGCACACTTCTTCATTTACACTAAGCATTGAAGAGGGGACACATCATGCCCAACCCTCTCTGAAAAACTGCCAAATATTATACTAGTTGTACAGCCATGGTAAGGTTTTACTTATCTCGATATACTATCTGCAGCTTAACAGGTCTTAGGTAAACACAACTTCAAATAAACAATAACACATGACATATTATAGTGTGTCATTATTTATTTAAAAAAATAAGTCAAAATGCAGAAACTGTGTGTGAAAAGCTGTGTGCATACTTACTGCTTACATTGGAATTAGGAGGGTAAGTAGCAGCCAGGTCCTAATAATCAAATGCACCTGATTAATCATCAGAAAGTGCGAGCACTTCGAGGTGCACAAGGTGAATTTGCAATCCTCTGATAAACTGCAAAAAACCCAAAAGCTGCATCAAGAGTCTGCAGGTCTCAGTCAGTATGTCAAAGTTCACGACAGTACATTTAGAAAAATGCTGAACAAGTATGGGTTTTTGTTGCCAGCATGGCTTAGGTTTGCAAAGTTACATCTTAAAAAAACCCCACAAGACTTCTGGAACAATGTCCTTTGGACAGATGAGACCAAGGTGACCACGTTTGGCCATGTTATGGCTATAATGCACATTTGGGGAAACCAAACACAGCATATCAAAACAAACACTTTATACCAGCTGTCAAGTACCTTTGTGGAGGGGTGGTGATTTGCTGCCACAGGACCTGGGCATCTTGCAATCATTAAGTCCTCTGTATACCAAATTATTCCAGAATCAAATGTGCGGCCATCTGTCCCACAGCTGACGCTTGACTGTAAACGGTCATGCCATAGGACAATGATCCCAAGCACAGCAGCAAATCTACAACAGCTTGTCTGTCATAGGTAATGCATGTGGAAAGCTGCATATATATATATATAGATAGGTAGATAGATAGATAGATGGATAGATAGATAGATATAGATATGCTGCTAAATAACGGATTTTTAATTTACCAAATATTGTGAATGGGTCTTAAACATCTGTTGATCAGGCTGCACTTTTTCAATTTAATGGACATACTTGTTTTTTGTTTTTTTTAAATCTGGGGATACTTTTGGCAGTATATATCTTTATGTTTTTGAGTCATTCTGTAGGATTATTATACCTAGAGGCCATGCTGGGTCTAGTTTTGTGACACCAGTAAACCAGTCTAATATGCATGGATGTATAAATAAAACTTGTACATAGCCCAGTGGCTAATATGCCAAAAATGTTTTCTATGCTTTCACTCTGAGACAGCCAGTGTTCCTTTTGTCTGCGAATGTGTGTGGGATAATTGCTTTTTGTTTCAGTGCGCATCAAGTGATGGATACGGAAGTCGCAGTAATGAGCTCTTCTGCTGCGCCAAAATGGCCACACAGTCCTGCAGCATTCCTGGCGGCACGGTAATACACTCGGGCCAGTAGGCCAGGGGCATGCACAGTTCTGGGCCAGGGGCATGCACGGGTGTGCCACACCTGGTGGCCCTGCAGTGTACTTGGAAGAGGGTAGAATTAAGTACAAGCCATTAGCATGCATTATAAGTGGGTATCTTGGAGGTTGTGATAATCATGGTGACTAACAGGAATCTCCCCATCACGACACACTGCTTGTATCCCGTGGAGAGTTATTCTCAGTGGTAAACACTGTTGTCTAGGATGTAAAGAGTTATAGGTGAGCTACTATGCATGTTTATTTGCTGTACAAGGATCTCCAACCATCTGCCATTAAATCCCACCACAATGCCAGAAGTACAGTTTAAGTAGAATTAAAAATGCCGTTTTCCCCACTGGGTTTCTTTTATTCCTAATCTAACAATCTGCTAGAGCAACACTTGTCTGATTAATCTTAAAGGTCCGCAAATGAAATAGCAAGAAAAAACTGTTAATTAGGGAAGAAAACAGCAGTTTGCCACTACATCCCTGCGTGTTGCGTCAAGCGCCAGCGCAACTGCAGGGCCCCAGGATTTCAGTGCACAGCTGGATTTGTGTTCCTACATCTGCTGCTGCAACAAAGCACAGGTGAGTCTGAGTTTTCCTGTATGCATTTAGATTTTGTCAGTTGCTCAGTTCTTTTTAGATACTGTAACCTACTCAGGGGTGAAAATGTTTTGAAATACCAACTTAGACGGCTTGAAAAATCTGATTTATATAGGGCATACTCAACACTGACGGAGTGCAGTCCACATGAAATAGAGTTATACTGCTTTTTTTTCTTTTTAAAAAGGGCAGACATTCAAGCACAAAGTCAATAGCAGAAGGTGAAATATTCTGTGAATATTCGTACTCCAGCTCCATCAGAATAATAATGTCTGAGAGAGCCTGACCATTGACCAGCAGACATTATCGTTTTCTAAAACATCAGCCAACTCTGGTGAGGTGAAGAAAACAACTTAGTCTGTGTGATCTGTTCTGACTGAAATGATCAGTGCCCCTACAGTACAGCATTTCTCCATAGCTTTAGTAACACGGTGGAGCACTCTGCTTCCTCCCCCACTTTATTCTTGTTGTCATCAAGAATCAGAGTCAAATCATCACAGCCGAGGATTCCTGCCTGTATATTTCATTTTCATCCTTTTATTTATTTGACCTTAGATATTGATTGCAACCTTAGAACTCATTGAGATTTTAAGCAGAGGTTGAATTTTGTGAATTATTAATTTAATTTGACTTTTATTTATGATTTCCTTAATAAAACGGGCATGTGTTGGGCCTTCGATCATCGATTCAGGTCTTGAATTATAAGTCATCTATCTATAAGACATTACATATAAGATATTATGTTATCTATAGATGAGATACTATAAGAGAGCATGAATGAAAGTCAGTTCTGTTTGCTGACACAGTAACGCAGAAAATAACGCTTTCCCGGGACTCTATGCAGTCCAACTTCAACACGTTCTCATCCCAAAACGCAACATACCGATGCTGTGTGACAAATCATTGGTATGTTATGCTTTTGGCCACCCAACACGTCTGTATGTTACGCGTACAGAAACATGAGAAAGGTTTGGAATGAATCTACACATGTACATTCATCATGAATCGCTTTGGAAAACACAATTTAATACGAATAAGGTTATGGTTAGGGATACATTTAAGGTTAGCTGGAATACACGGCTAGAACGTGTGTTACTGCCGGGAGCGTCATTCTATTGGATTCCATCAACAATCCGGTGCGTCTCATAGGGATATGGACGATTACCTTTCGCGTTCCTATGGGACGCCTCGGGATGTGACAAATCGTCGGTATGTTGGGAATGAGAACGGTCTGCCAATTTTGGGTCATGCAACGGTTTAGCTGTCAGACAGATGGGCTTGCATTTGGGCCTATAGTACTTTGTTATACAGAGGAAATCATGGTTGGCATAATGATTGCGAGGTGCGCAGATCATGTGGCTTCAAAACAAGCGCAAATCATCACCCCTCCACTGCCATGCTTGACAGCTGGCACGAGGTGATGTTTGCTTTTCACCAAATGTAGCACTGTGCATTATGAGACTGTCCTCATTCCCAACGCGTAACATGCCGACGATTTGTCGCGTCCCGAGGCGTCACATAGGAACGCGAAAGGTAAACTTCCATGTTCGTATGATACGTGCCGGATTGTGGACGGATAGACACTCCCGGCGGTAACACACATTCTAACCTTAATCTTAATCCTAACCAAAACCTTATCCCTAACCTTAACCACAACCTTAATCGTATTAGATCGTGTTTTCCAAAGCGATTCATGACGAGAAAGTAAAACAAATGTACATGTGTAGATTCATTCCAAACGGTTCTCATGTTTCTGAACACGTAACATACAGACGGGTTGGGTGGCCAAACTCTCTCCAAAAGATCTTGTTCATGATTTCTTGTGGTTTGTTCAGATGCAACTTTGCAAACTTAAACCTTGCCGCCATGTTTGATTTAGACAAAAGAGGCTTCCTGCTCTAAAACCTTTTCAAATAAGCCATACTTGTTCAGCCTTTTTTGAACCATGCTGTCGTGAACTTTAACATTTATCAGGCTAACTGATGGCTGTAGAGTTTGGTGTGCAGCTCTTGTTTTTTTGGAGTTTTTCTTGCACAATCTGGGACATTGCTAATTGCTTAAATGGTTTCCACTTGTGAATAACCTCTCACTGTAGAATGATGGACTTCAAGTTATTTGGAAAATGGCTTCATAACCCTGCCCAGATTGAGTGCCAGTTGCTTCTGTAAAACCATTGCTGATGTCTTTCCTCCTTTGCATTCTCTTAAGACACACCTGAATGCTTCAGACTAGCACAGTGCCCAAATTTCTGCTTTTATACAGGTGTTCGCACTTGCTGATGGTCATTTAATCAAGCGCCCCTGATTATCGTCATCTGGCTGCTACTTACTCTTTTAATTCCTATGAAAAGACTTTTCCCAGTCATGTGAAGAGGAATGTTTTCATGACTGTACTGAAATTAATCCAATTCTTAAAGACATGTTACAGTTTTTGTTTTTATTGTGAGGAGGATCTGAGTGAAGCTTCATTTATATCACTTTACCTACTTGCCTAAAAATGTGTAACTTCACTTAAGGCAATGTCTTGAGCCACACACAGTGTTCATCAAAGTTTCCCCAATATGAATTTCCATTGATTCTTTAATCACTTTTGTCTCGTTACATATTCACCTGACTAACACTTCAGTCCAGTAACAAACTGCTTGTGTGCTACTGCACTCTAGTAGGTGTCGTGTTTTCCCCACAGGCACAGCTGTCCTTCATTTTATCCATTAAAAATAACACTAGAAGAAGTCCCATGTATTTTGCATTGACTGCATTTGGTTGTATAAGCTGGGACTGCTAATATGATTTGTAAGGAGAGCATAAGATGTAGCATCCCATTGCGGCTGACACATTTGAATACAGAGTCAAGCGATTAACAGAGAAATCATGCATGAGTGAGCTTGCTTACCAATCTGCTCTGTGTATTTGCCAAAACATCCATATATTAAAGCTCTCTGAGCCTAATGAACATCCCGCTCTTATTGATGATCCCATTGTTATGTGGAGGAATTTACATAATCGCTTCTTTACTCAGATTAAATTTACCTCCATTAAAACACACCTCTCTTCCTCTTCACTTTAGCTGCGCATAACGCTGTCTCATATACATGTTTGTGTTTTGAAAGCCTTCTTTCTTTAAATCGTCTTTTTTAAAAACCAAATTGCATGTGAACAACAAAGCTTTTTTTTTACTACTTTCTGCTCCCTGTGACGCATCATCATTATATCTCACAATATTTTCTGCTGAGACAGGGACTCGCGGAGAGTGTTTTTATGTTCTTGGCAGGGAGAGAGGGGAGGGCGGAGGGGGCGAGGTGGAAGGAAGCAGAGAGATAATAGTTTGAAGGCTGTGTCAGTGGTAGGCAGGCTTCAGAAAACATCAGGGCAGCATTCGGAGATAAAAACAGGTATACCACCCTATCATGTCCTCAGAGCAACTGTGCTTTGATATGTTCTAAAAAATCCATTGATGTCTCTGACAGCACTTTTCCCTTTTTTCTTCCTTCTGTAATGATAGTATGCTCTGAGAATGCTAAATCAGGTCTGGTTTAGTATCAGTGAATTTCATCAAATTCAAAGATTGAATTTGCGCTCAGATATTAATAAGCTGGGGGAGAGGAAAAAAAAAAACCTTTAAAGCCCAACAGGTTATTGGCTGCATTACATTTAATAATTTCTATGAGGTTTTGACCATGAAAGAAATAAAAAGGTTTATGTCTGGTTTCTCGGGAATTTTCTCTTGAAAAATAGTTTCGCAATCATTGTGACACAGCAACAGAGAAACAGAGCATAAGCAAATGAAGAAACCTTAACAACATATTGTTGGTGGCAAACAAAGACAGCGCAACCAAATACAGAAATGTGCCATGAATCCACAAAATGCATTTAAATATATAAAGAGTTCAGATGAAAACAAGTCTGTCTGATATTTTTGGTCTAAAAAAGACTTTTCTTTCAAATCGGGGAGTTCAGATGTCTGATTTTCTCTCTAAGCCCTATTGCAGTTTTTATTATTATTTTTTTTCTTTTTCTCTTTGTCAAAGAAACCCCTAGGTCCAAATTTTTTTTGATAAGACATAGCAAAATCACTAAAGCTGGAGACATTACAAATGATGAAAGCAGAATTCAAAATGAAAAACCGAGCAAAATGATCAGCACACAGTATGACCATACAGTGTGACACATAATGACAGCACACTTTATTGCCAAGCAATAGCAGAACAAATAATAAACAGAAGACAGTCTGCAATAACTACACCATCCGCTATGCTCAAAATAAATAAAGAATAATAGAAAATTCATATAAAATCTGACATATCAACATAGTAACAAACCCCCTCCCAAATAAATATAGAATAAAAAGATTGTAAGTAAGTTAAGATACTTTGAGTGTCACATCATCTAAATTTGTGGTGCAATCTAGGCATGACATGTCCATTGCACCACCAATCAGATAACACAAATAAATATATATATGTATGTATGAAATCTATATTTTAAAGGATCCACATTCTTTACAGA
>VOQK01009723.1:5689-15701 GCA_015052645.1 Benitochromis conjunctus | reverse complement strand
GTACCACTGACGACACATGTTCGCTGACCACTTTGGGAGCTACACCTGTTTAACTGTTCATTAAAGCAAATAGCTAATCAGTCAATCACATGGCTAATTAGATGAATTCAGGCACGCAGATATGATCAAGATGATCTGCAGAAATTCAAACTGAGAATCACAATGGAAACGAAAGGTGATTCAAGTGACTTTGAATGTGGTGTGGGTGCTGGTGTGATTATTTCAAGAACTGCAGATCTACTGGTATTTTCCCACACAGACATCTCCAGGGTTTACAGGGAATGGTCTGGAAGAGAGAAAATATCCAGTGAGCGACAGTTCTTTGGGTGAAACTGCGAGAAGAGCAGCCAGAGCTGATAGGATGGCAGCAGTAACTTAATAACTCATTACACTCCTTTTAACCAAGGTATACCGAGGAGCATCCCTGAACATACAAACACGTCAAACCTTGAAGCAGATGGATAACAGAAGCAGAAGACCACCCTGGAGACTCTCCGCTCAGCTAAGAACGGGAAAATGAGGCTACAACATTCGGTCAGAATTTGGCATAAATCACTTGTTCAGTCGGAATTAAGAAATAAGGCAGCTCTGAAGGCAAAAGGGGGTCTAACCCAGCTCAGGCGAGTATATGTTTTAATACAAAGACTCAACATACATAATTAATCTATAAAAGATGTTTCTGATGGATATCCTATTTGTTGACAAAACAATGAAATTATCAGATGTTTCAGGTCTCATGAGTTGTGAAATATTAATTGCTGTTCTTTCTCTCAATAGCTCATTGTTGCACCACAGTAATTAAATTATCAGCAGGCAATCAATGGTAAAGAATAAAAGTACAAATGGAAATATCTCAAGTTACACATCCAGCCACTTGTTTTCGTAATTAGCTTAAACTATGACATTTTAATCTCTTACACAGGAACACATCAACTTTGAGTTCATCAACAATAAAAGTGATCATCATCTGCAATCCTAGCATCATTTTAATTGGTATCCCTTCTATGAAAACCCTCTTTGCAATGTGCCATTGCAAAAAAAAAATGTTTTGTTAACCCGAAGGTTAAAACATGTGAGTTTAGATCTGTTTAAGGTCAGAAATTAGTGATGTGAACTCAAAAAGCACTTAAAAGGAGGCTCTGTGTGTGACAGAGCTTGCTAAAAGAGTTTAATGAACCACCAATTGGATCTTGGTGTTTCAGGAGCACTGAAGATGCAATATGCAGGATGGTTATTTTATAGTCAAGTTTATTTCAATAGCATATTTAAGCACACGTTGTGCTTAAGTGTTGCACAGCGATCAATAAAATGAAAACAAAACTGCAAAACTGCAAGAGGACAAAATTAAAAGCATAATTTAAAAATCAGATGAATAAAGGTGACTAAAAACAAATTTACAAATCTAAAAAAAGAAAAAAAAAACACGATTCTGTTTAGAGGCTTTTAAATGATTTTGTATAAAGCAAATATCCTGTGTTGCAGAGATACTTGCTAACTAGTTTGCACCACCTAATACCAGTTTGTTCCTGAAGATGGTTTGGTGAGGCAAACAAAAGCAGGAGATGAGGTGACCCAGCCCGCTGATCATATTCTTTATCACATACAGTGAATCTGACCTCTTGTCAGTCATGTTGAAGGCCAGTCACTCAATGAATAAAACACTAACTGCGACGATTAGTCTTGCCATCTCTTGCCCACATGCCCCTCCCCCAGCCAACAGAATAAGGCAATGCCCTTGCTGCAGAGAACCCTGGTCTCTGCAACGAGCCGAGACTCTGCAATGCTCGATGTCCATGTGCCACAAGAAGGAGAGAAAGCAAGACTAAGAAACAAAAGTAGGGTTTTTCTAGGATGCACAGCAACTATTGTGTCTGTTAAAGTAATGCATTTAATATATTTGCTGAAATTAGTTCCCTCTAATGTTGCTGATAATGTATACACATATATGTATATGTGCTTAGTATATGTAGTGATGATAAAAAGAAAGTATACGTAAGGTTTTAGGTATCAGGACATAAACTAGTATAACTAGCCCTCACCACGTCTCTAAATGATTTAATACAACTTCAGATGAACTACATATTACACCGTGTCATGATTTATTCTACAAAAACTAAATCAAAACGCAGAAGCAGAAGTATGATTTAGTAGCTGAACCATCTTATGGGTGAACCCAGAAATGGGTTGAACTAACCATTTCTTGTTTGTGACTTTATCAGTCTCTCTCACATCATTGTGGAGGAATTTTGGAGTTTCGCAGAGGAGTTCATTGTTGGGCTCAACAAGCTCAAATCATCAGCCCTCCACCACCGTGCTCGACAGTCAGTGTGAGGTGTTTGTGCTGATATGCTGTGTTTGCCTAATGTGACGCTTCATAGTCAAACATCACCTCTTCAGTCTCGTCTGTCTTTTAGTCCCGACATTGTTCCAGACGTCTTGTAGTTTGTTCAGATGCAACTTTGCAAACCTCAGCCACGTTGCCATGTTCTTTTTAGAGAGAAGAGGCAACCTTTCCAAACAGGCCCTATTTATTCAGTCTTTTTCTAACAATACTGTCGTGAACCTTAACATTTACCATGCTTACTGAGCCTTGTATAATCTGAGGTGTAGCTCTAGTGTTTTTTGCAGTTTCCCTGAGCATTGCACGGACTGACCTTAGGGTGAATTTGTTGGGACGTCCACTCCTGGGAAGATTGACAACTATCCGGAATGTTTTCCACTTGTGAATAATCTTTCTCGCTGTTGAATGATGACTTCAGGTTGTTTGGAAACGGCCTTATAACCCTTCCCAGATTGAGCAACAATTGCTTCTCTAAGGTCATTACTGAGGTCTTTCCTCACTGGTATTGTGTTAACTCATACCTGAATGCTCCAGACCAGCTGGTTTGCTTTACTTAATTCCTATAAATGCAATAAGGGTGTACTTAGTTTTTCTCACTGCATTCTTCTCCAGCATTTTGACTTAATTTTTATGAAATAAATAATTAAACTCGGAGGTTATATTTACCTAATTTTAAGACCTGTTAAGGACCAGATGAGTTTTTAAATGTTGTCCTGACATGTAAAACCTTAGAGTTCAATGACTGCATGTACTTTCTTTTTCTTTTTTTTTCTTTTGACTGTGTTGTATCACAATTTAATTGTATGTAATTGTTGCTGAGTATATACTCTTGCAAAGGTAACAGGGGGGAAAAGTAGCACTAAAAACGATGCTGCAGTTACTAAGCAGCTGGCCTGAGGTTTCAAGATATTTACTCATTATAAACAACTAATTAGCCTTGCTGACTGCACACAGCAGCACCAGTCTTGAGTTTCATATCCTGTACAATACGAAGCAGCTGAATAATGGCAAGCGGTTAACACAACACACTATGTAAATGAGACGTCATTGGAGTTACATGTTGTTACGTTTCTCCCATCTCCTTGTAAAATAGCAAACAAGCCCTAAATTCTGAAGTTGTCAGGTGTCACTAACATTAGTAAGTGTAATGACTGAATTTCAATTTCTAATGCCTTCTAAAAAAACATGAGTTGCTGCTCTACACATCACATGTAAAAACAATATCATGGAAATGATTCATTCTTAATCAGCGAGTAACCTCATATTCATACTTTTGTCAGTTTCATCTTGCCACTAATCAGCTTCAGAACTCCTGCGAGTTTAACTTGTAAGTTGAGAGAACATCTTAATTATGCTCACTGGCGTACTTCCCAGCATGCAGTGCATTTCAATTAACTTTACAGAATCTTTTCCTCCTCGTTTGGGCAATGTCACTTGGAGACGTGTTCTGTATGTTTGCTGAGATCCATTTCTGATGAAATTGGAGCAACTGTGATGAAAACTAGTACAGAGTAGCCCTCAATCCTCGTTAGTCTTTCGTGGGCCTTTGTTTCCCCCAATTTTACTGTTGAGGCTGGTGGGTTTTTTTTATTTATGGTCACGCGCGTCAGCAGAGATTAAAATGATTATAACCTTGTTGACGATGTTAAAACCATTTTCTCTGTTAGCAATGCACAGTCTTTGTGTTACTAAATGGTAATGTGTTAGCAGTATCCGGAGGAACTGTGGAGTGTTTTTTTGTGTTTAGAGTGAATTAGTTTGTTTACGAATGAAACCCTGCAGTGGTTTTCACCTTAGTTTGACTCATTTGAGCACACGAGGACAATCAGAAAGCAATTGTACTCGGTTATGGAGTGGAACAATTGAAGCTTGCTGGGAGTAAATTTGTTGTGGACATTTTCACAACATTCAGATTCCAACTATTTCACTATGGTGTGCTAGACAACGGCCTTGTCCTTTGGTGTTATCCAAACACGAATATTTTTTACTCGTCTCCATGGCTGTTTGATTAAAGCTCTGTGTTCACAATCTTGCTGACAAATTTTTATCCACCACTGTACACCTACAGCGGTGGACACAAACATTTCAGTGGAAATGGTTTTGCAGTTGTCATAGTATCTAAAAGATGTTATCATTGTTTGGAGATGTTATTTTCTGAGTCAGTTAACTGGTCACTTTATCACCCTGGCTTTTTTTGTCATAGTGTTTGTGTTTGTGTTTGCTTCATCGTTGAGATTGTTTGGTATTTTCTTCCCTGTCTCCTTTCTCTTACGATTCCCATTTCGTCCTGTGGGTGTGTGTGTGTCTGTTTTTGTATCTGACTGGGCGTGGCACTTAATCATCACCTGCGTTGCAATCAGTTTGTGCACCTGAAAGTAATCCATAATCAGGCTCTGCAGCATTTCAGTCCCGGCTTGTCCTCCACTGTGTGTTGATCTGCTAGCCTGGTAATACCCATACAATGCCAGCTGAAGTTGCTAGTCTGCAGTGAATTAACCTGGTTCGGAAGCGACTTTGCTCTCTCTGTTTCAGGATCATGGTCCATCACAAGTCTTGCTTTCAGCCTACTTCAGTCTCCATCTCAGCTAATCTGCTACCACCATCTGAAGTAAAATACACTCTTAACTCTTGCGCCTCCATCTGCCTCACTGTTCTGCTCTTGGCTTCCTTCAGAAGCGATTGGATTAATTATGCTGGTACTTTTACACCAATATCCTGAGGCCAGTAGTATGAAGCAGGATTTTTTTCTCATCCAGGTAAATTCAGGGTAAACCCTGGGTTTTCTGTAACACAAAGCCAGTTACCATGGCGGTATATCACCATGGTAACTTGTGCTGCAAACAGGTAGGGCTCTAGATTAGAGATCAACAGGTATAAAATCACCTCAGATGAACCAATGAATTCTCTGAAAAATAATGTCACTATTCCTGGAAGATCTGTCAGATCTTTGTGTACGGATAGTAAGAGGGTCAAATTTTTTTAATGGAGCTTTCCATATGAAAGTCTGAATTTTCAACTGGAACAGGCCCTCAAGTCAGACTTCTAAAGACCATTAGACATCGATGACATTGCAAAAAAAGAGACATGAAATTCAGATTTTTCCAGATCTGGATTTGCTGTGTAACACCAAAAAATGATATTAATATTATTTGCAAAAAAATAATCCTCAAAGAATGCACTGTGAAAGAAAAGGTCAACAAATCAACATCAAGCAATGATGAGCTGGTCCTGATGTTTCTACACAACAAAAGAAACAAACAGAGATGGTGGGTTGTCTGTTTTCTGTCTTGGTTCTTTGGGTTGAGCTCTTGTTGGCAGAGTTAAGATACACATCTTAGGAGGCAGAGAAATTATTTCAGAGAGACAGTTGACCCAGAGCAGCTTTTAGCTGTGTGGCTGAGGTAACACAGTACTATTTAATGACTTGTACTGATGCGCATTTTGAGCTACGAGCACACTTGTTGCTAAATGCAGTGGCTTCATTGGTCAGATCTGTTTATTCGCATCTGAAAAATATGCAAGATGCTGCAAATTTGTCCAGCGAAAGTATACGGTCGGTGTGAATAGCTGCATTAAGAATGTGTGAGTCCAAAAATATTTTAATGCAGGAAATATGTGCATGAATTTTATGTGTCTGGTGTTTAAAGGCCTTTACTTTGCAAGTCAAAGCTGGCCCACAAACCGCAACATGAAAATCCAAGATGGTGGCAGTGCACCTACAGATTAGTAAAACTGTAAAAACTGGCAGTCTGTACTTCTAGTGTTGTGCATTTGTGATTTGCTCAATGAACCATACACTGACCCGGCTCTATCTATCACCGTGCTGCCACAGTGTTTTAAGAGCACAAAAACAAGCATTGCACTGTTTTGATGGTGATGCATGAATGGCTCTACCATGCTAAGGAGCAAAACAAATCCTGCTTTCCATTGCTTTTCCAATTTCACTACTGGAACACTTGAGAGACATCACTCCTAGCTCTGATATCTGGTTTCTGAGACAAATGAAACAAAAGTCCCTGATGAGCATCAGTGATAGATATAAATCCTTACATCCAACTTTATTTCTTGATTTTTTTTTCCCTTCTTGGTTCTAAAAATTTTTACGACTATTTTATTGTTATGTGAGCACTAATATATGATCCTAAAACAAGGCATCTGTTTGTATTTGTGGATTTTATATCAAAAACGAAGCCAATCCTCAAACTGTTAAACAACATCAGGGCTGTAGCTGAAAGAATAAAACCATCTTATGGGCATTTAAATATTAATTTAACAAAATACACAGTTAAAATCCATCGGATTTTCCCGCCTCTTAATGATATGTCTGTTAAACTGCACACTCAACATTTTTGATGGCTTTCTTAATAGGTTGCCAATATTATATAGTAACTCTTATTAATAAAGCAGTTCTTTTCCAGTCTTAATGACTAAAATGTTTAAAGCTCACACACATTCATAAAGCCGTTTATAGCGCTTTTCCTTATTGTCCACATGCACTCATACCTTTGCTCTGCCTGCAGCAGCTGTGTTGCTTTCAGTCTGTTTTTTGTTTAACCTCTTCATATTTTGGGAAGCACTGTTGCCTCTCAGAAAGAAGGTCTTTGGGTTGGATCCACTATCCGGCCATGGGCCTTTCTGTGTGGAGTTTGCGTCTTTTTTCCTATCTCTGTGTGGGTTCTCTCCAGGTACTCTGGCTTCCTTCAACACTTGCCTTAAGTTAGCTGGTGATTCTAAATTGCCTGTAGGTGTGAATGTGAGAGTGACTGGTTGTCTGTCTCTCTGTGTTGGCCCTGCAACAGTCTGGCGGCCTGTCCAGGGTGCACTCCACCTCTCGTCCTATGACAGCTGGGATAGACTCCAGCCTCCCAGTGGAAGTGGAATTTATGTTTCAGCAGGGGTAGCACATTAGCAGTCTGCTGGCAGTCCGGGGGATGGCTCGTCTACCTGCAGAGAGCATCTGTTGTCCTGCAAAAACTGGTCTGCGCACTCCTCTAGCTTATTCTGTTTTTGGTCTATCAGCCACCCAGAGCAAAGATCTAACATACGTATGCTGACCTCTGCTGTTGCTTCCTTCACTATTCAAGCTCACTTGTCGGCCAGTCGGCTTTCAGCAAATGTATACATCATGCATGTCAAGTCACATGCAGTTGTGATTTTGAACCACTGCACAGAAGCATGTCTGTGTTGGGTAAATACCCCATTCTGCTCAGTGTCGAAACAAAAACAGGTATGCAGATGGACATATTTCTGGAACCATAACTTATGTCTTCTCATGTTAGATTGAGTGAATCCAGATAAAAGAAAGGAACCCTGGGTATGCTGAGCTCCCTTGGTAGTATAGGTCCATGGTCTCTAGAGGGTTACCCTCAAAACATGGTTTCATTATGAGTTTTCCAGCTCCTGGGTGGATTTTTCTCAATTTTCACCCATTGGCTCAAACTTTTGGGGGAAAAAATGTCCCAGCATTTCCCATTCAGCTTTGTGCCAATTAACAAATGCTATATTGCTAACACGCTAAAGATGATGAACATGGTAAACCTCACAGTAATATGTTGAAATACTATAATAGAAGTTATGCAGCTATGGTGGCTATATGAGGTACTAAGAAATATTAGACTACTCCCCCTGTATAAACATGTCTATTATTGGTGCTCTGTGTTGTTTTCATTCAGTCTTGAGGAATTTTATTTTATTTTATTTTTTCTTTTCATTTTTCTGTAGCTGGAATACAGCCTAGGGGATCCTAATATAATGATGTCTAAAGCAGGTTAGGAGCCTCCATTATGAGAAGCTGGGTTTGGTGGCGTGTTTGTGACGGGTGTGTTGTGCTGAACATAGCTAACGTGCTCAATGTGGGCCACGAGTCCCGCAGCATCAGTGTTTGCCAAGAGCACTGCGAGACGAGATGCTGTACATGACATTCCGCTACCTCAGTTTCCATGGATACCACACCTGATTAGACACAAAGTCATGCACGTGCCCTCTGGATTGTGACAGCTAGTTGGCTGACATCTCTCCAAGAAGCTGTACTACAACTCAGAAAAAGGAAAGAGGTAAAAAAAAAAAAAACAAGAAGAAGAAGAAAACCACCACAGTGGAACTTTTGCAAAAAAACCTCCAAAATGTTATCACCTTTTATCCTGTGTTTAACTCTGCGATGCACAGAGATGTTGACTCTTCCTCCTTCTGTGTTGATCTCCCATTCTGGCTCGTGATCAAATGTTTGACAATCCAGAGATGTAATCGACTTTATTCCCTCTGTCTTTATTTTCTATTTGAACCCTTTATTCGTTTTTCACATTCACTGGCTTCATTCCCCATTCGTTCTGCTCAGCATGCATGAAGCGGACAGCACGGGGAGCCCAGAGATCTATAATCCCCCTACAGGAGAGAAGTGGATGACTTTAATGATTTAAATCTGGTCAATGAGCACCTTCTCTGATTTAAAATGAGAAATCTGAAGGCTTGCTGGAATTAACCCAAAACAGGACCACACTCACCACATCAGCATTCCCCTAAGTCAATGGTCATTGACTGCAGTAAGTAGGTGCTTAATCATTTTTAATTAGAGATAATCAGACATCTTGTCCATTCTAGTTACAAGAGGGCAAAATTGAGGTCTGCGAGGATCAAAGTTCTCGATTTGACATTCTGACTGAGTTCTCTAAATCTGACGTTGTTAATTCGAGATTTTTGCCTCGCTCCTGTGACCCCGCGGAAGGACCCAGTGAGCTGTGTTCATATAAACAAGTCAGTGTCGTCGTTTCAAGGCTAATTTATTGTGTGACAGCGGCACTTACAAAACAGAGCAAAACTGAGAGTGAAGTGTTGGAGAATGCTCAGCAGAGTCCAGGCTGGGTGTGGCAGTGCAGTCTCTCTCGCTGGTGGTATCTCTTAGTAATGAGGCCCTGTGAAGCCGCGGCTCTCACCCCTCGCTGGGCCCTCATACATCATTAATGTTCCCACATCATAGTCCTGATAATTACCGGGGACGTGAATGTCACCTCAGTCGCGGCTCCTCAACAGAGGATGACAGCGCGAGGTCTGTGGTCTGCCACGAGTGCCAGATCTCGCATGCGCTCTTCTCACGCACGCACGCTCAGAGTCTCTTCGCACACTCGCAGATATACAGATTTCATCCAAAGTGAGCCATATGTGTCCTCTTATTATATTCACAACACATCGGACGCTTGACTCCTTTTCCTTTGTTCTAGTAAGGTGCTCAACTTTCCTGCACAGGCACTGAAAAGTATCTGTGTTAAAACCAAAGTTAGCTCACCCAGCTTACAAAACAGCCCCGTTTTTCCTACTTCCTATTTCAGCTACGCAGACATTCGGATAACTTTCTTTTATGCATTTATGTTCTCAAACTTACATGGTGTGTCTGAGGAGTCTGCCTCTATGCTGGCTTTATGAAGGTGAATTTAATATAACTGTATAGTTCGAGCCCAGTATTCCAAAGAATTATGTCCACATTAGATGATTCTCCTCTTAGAGTCTAGTGTAACTGTTGAGAGCCAAAGAGGAAGTAATTTTCTTCATAAGGCAGCATTGTGAACCTGCTAAATGTATCTGTTTGATTCTGTGAAGGGTGGATGGTGGCTAGAAGGCACTGTACTGACTTGGCAAATACAAAAATGTGGTTAATATTCTGAAAGGGAGTATAATAGG
>VOQK01009722.1:14296-24547 GCA_015052645.1 Benitochromis conjunctus | reverse complement strand
AACCTGTGGGCTGATTATCAACAGGAAGTAACCCTCACTGGAGGCAGGCTGTCCATGTGAGATGGACACATGGGCCTCCGACTGGATGAATCTACCTTCGCTTCCATTTCTTATTTCATTTATAATATAACCATTTTTACCTTTTAAAGACACTTAAAGTTAGAAAGCCGTGACTTGAAGTTAGATAACTGATGTTTAAGTTGATGAAAAATCGTGTTAAACAGTCGAGATCTCAGCAAAGACCAAAATAAACACGGTCAGGTTTTGTTGCCATAATCAAACCGCTTCAGTCAAAGAGCGTTTTTATTTTTACTCTGTTTGAAATAAAGATCGGAGGATTGAGTCCAAACTCAGTAACGGTCTGAGCTGCTTTTATTTCATCATTCATTAGTTCCATCTAAACCTCAGAATAAAGTGCGTTTGTTGGCAGTTTTTGATGATTAAGAAGTTAAACCTCACACTGATGTGAATAAATGAGCTGCCTATGACGCCGATCAGTTTTCTGAAATTGTTCTTCCTCCTGCGTCGGATGACGACAACGCACAAAAACATTACGGTCTCACTGACCGATAAACGGCGACGGGCTGCGCCGGCACTCACATGATGTTGGCTTTGTGGACGGCGGTCACACTCGTTCTTTTGTTGTTCCTGGCGTACTCGAAGGCGTACTCAGCGATGCGTCTGCTAGCGTTCTCTGTGATCAATTTGATGCTCTGAACAACACCGTCGACGATCTACGGCAACAAAAAGATAAGAAACGTACTGAAGTTACTCAATCTAACGAACAATCAAACTGTGGAGGGACACAAGAGACCGCTACCATTAGCAGAAACACAGAAGGAAAGGTCGATGTGGCTGAATACACATCGGGCAAACTAGGGTGGCTGAAGAATCAGTGGGTAATGGGAGTAATTCTAATAGTGGATCCTCCTGCCTCCACACACATGCACGCAGCGGGAGGCGTGGCTACTGCGTTAGCCAAAAGACAACGCAGCAAAAAAAAAGAAAAAAGGTTACAGCTGGTTTTGCCTCAATACTCTCATCTCGATCAATCTAAATGTGGTTTTTTAAAACATGAAGTCGAGGAGTCCCTGCAAAGCAGTCAAAGGCCTCGTAGACTGCATTTGCAAACCATCGGTGACGATCGTGTAACTGCAGCCTGTGCTGCTGCTTCAAACTTCGTGCTCGGTCGATGTTTCGGTGCAGAAAAAGCACCAAAAATACATGAAACAGTTTCTACATTAGGAAACAAACTGTGGAAGAGAGGTATGTGAGGCACACAGGGGAGGGAGGCCTAATCGTTCAAAGATGTAAAAGCATCGTTTTGGGGACATAATTAGTCAGACGGGAGGTTTCAGACCTAGCAAACATCTTTCCCATGAAACTCGAGATCTTTACCAAGTTAAACTTGTTCTGAAACAAGGTTTGACCTCACAGAGTTTCAGCTGCTGCAGTTATTAGTCCATCCTGAGGTCAGCTGTGGGTAAAAGCTGAGACGAGGAGGAGGGACGACACGAGTCACCAGACGGGGAACAGGCGATGGATGTGAGACTTTACACACACGCACACACACACGTTCACTGCCAGCTGGAAGATCTGCACGGATGCCTCGTTCCTTAAACATGGACATCAGCGTTCACGCTAACAGGGCTTTGTGCTAACACCGTCTCCAGATCTGAGCTGACAGTGTGAATGCAGACGGATCCACGTCGGGAATGTGTGGGTGAACAGGTGAGCTTCAGGAAGCTGGCAGTGGTTCTGCCGTATTCACAAAACACCCAGAAGCACCAAGAAGATTTAAAGGACCATTCTGCTTTATTTCAGCCTGCTGTGCTTCCCATTCATGTGTCTATGCCCAAATCTTTACAAAAGTCAAGAAGAGCCTACAGAGCGGGCCGAAACAAAGCAGAAATATTTGAAGGATCCAATCAGCGTAAAAAACTAAATGTCCAGTCAGGAGAATTAAAGACCTGGATCCAGTCTGAATGAGGGAGCTCCTCAGTGCAGGCTGATAATTAGCATGCTCATATGTCTGCAGCACCGTGTGCAGAAAGTGAAACAGTCTCGGGTCCTCAGTTGAATCTTCCAAAGGTGAAACGAGGTGCTCTGTGAATACGACTCTGGCGCCGCTTCCTCCTTCTTACCAGGAGAGACGAACAGGACGACGAACGGAGCGTCCTGCCTGCAGCTGCTAGCTGACCTGCAGGGAACAGGTGAGGAGGCAGGTAGACCAACCAGTCAACACAGGTAACAACACCTGCTAACAGCTTCCAGCAGGATCCTGACTCACATGCTAGACAACTGGACAACAGTCACTCTGACAGATTCTTGCCCACATTTGCTCATTGGTGATTATTTTTGTTTAAATACAGAAAAAAACCTGACAGGCTGAAGGACAAAAGGACGCCATGCATCTTCTAAATGCTCAGGTGTGGATAACCTTGGCAGGCATCAGGGTGCACAGCCTGTAATATCTGGTGCCTTCAGGGCCACTAAGAGGGCTAAGTGTAAACTTGCAAGCTCTGCAGCGTGTCTGATGTGTGAACATTGGTGGAGGTTCATCTTAAAAACGGCCAAAGCTTCTAAAAATGAGCTCAGTCTACGTACAATAACCCCAGTGAGCCAAAAGCTCAGACCTCACACTGTTTTTCTACTCCTGGCTCTGCATGATGTCAGCAGCAGAGGAAATCCCTAATATGGTTATCTGAGGCAAAGAAACTCCACCCACTTGCTGTTCAAACAGGGGCAACCAATCAAAAGTAAGCTGCCTTACAAGAGCAGGAGCTAAAACAGCTTGTTTCATGAACTGCAGCAAGGCCCAATATGTAGGATAAGTACAGCTTATTTTGAAATGTGAATCATGCAAAGCTGCTCTGGCAAAGTCCACAAATAGAAAAAGAACAAAATAAAAACCTAAATGATGTGAAGTGACTGAAGAATTAATCACGGCACTACCAAACGTTTCACATGCTGCATCACAAAACTAAACAGAACTCCTCTCAGTCTGCAGTTTGTGTATCACCTGTGACGGCTGCTTTCACACACCTGTCAGGATAACTCAGGGCCAAGGCCAGCCCGCTTAAACCCTCTCAGCTCTGCGCTGTTGCACACTCGGCATCCATTCACTCACCATGTGTTCGATGCCGCTGTACTCGCCCTCCGTGTTCTCCCGGATGGTGACCAGGTTGACGTCGGTGTACGGTGTCTTGTAGCCCTCCATGGAGACGCAGGGCCTCACGTTTGCGTAAAGGTCAAAGGTCTTCCTGAGTAGCAGGTTCATGGAGGGGTGACCTGCAGCGATGGGTGTCTTCAGGGGTCCTGATGGAGAAAACAAAAAAACCCCATTGATGAGCTGGAAGCTTCCAGGAAATCTGTCTAAAGTTAACCGACACGTGCCGACCTTTCAGGCCGATCTTGCTCTGGTCCATGGACTCTTTGGCGTCAGGAGGGATCATCCATTTGCCGCCGGGTCCCTTTATCGCCGTCACGTTCCTCTCCTCCCACGTGATCGGAGCCTTCAGGGAAAAGTTTTATTTACAAAGTGATCTAAAACCAGTCAGTGCCTCCCACCCGACCCTCTTAGAATAGCCAGTAGCACTTTGTGATTATTCCTTTCCAGCATGTTGTGCCGCACAACTTTATAAGAACAGCTGATAACACATGAAATTTTCAGGGCTGAAAACACACTTAAGATTTGTTAAAATCTTCTACCATATCAATTTTACACCCAAGTGTCACAATCCGTTTCTGTGACACAGAGGAACAGAAACGTGCATGGCACCCCGGGAAGTTTGCTCTATTTTCTGATCATTTACTCGAGAAAACTGTATTTTGGGGAACTGTTGAAGGGTACAAAGAACTAAAAAAAGTTATGAGGGATAAAAAATGGTGGAAAAAACAAGACAAATTAGAAAGCACAACTTTCAACCTTTCCCATGTATTTCAAAGTGTTTATAACTCAGAAAATACAGCATTAAAGTAAAATTTGGCATGGCTTCATTAAATATGTTAAAGTTACTGTTCCAAGCATCCGCTGACTCTGAGAGGGCTCAGGTGAGACCTTTTTCCAGATTTAGCCTCTAAAGTCTGATCAAACTCACCTTTGCTGCATCAAAGATCTTCATGACAGCAGCGGAGATCTCTGGACCGATTCCATCACCGGGAATCATGGTGACCGTCTTCACCTGCAGAGACAGAGAGACACAACTCAGACTGCTGGAGTAGATCACAGAAGATCAAGGTCTCTGCTTTCATGTAAACACATTTCCTGTTATTTATGAATGGATTTTCTGGAAGTTGTGAAGCAAAATGCAGCTCTTTGATTGCATCTCAGGAAGGCAGAGCTGGAGCTACTCACCCCTCTTGAAAAGTTGGCTGAAGGCAGAGCCGGTTTTCTGACCGCCACCCCCACTGCCTGGGTCAGCTGGAAGAGACGAGGTAAAGGTCAATTCAACACAAAACACACCAAAATAGCGCAAACACAACCTGATCGTGATGGCTAGCCTGCATTTAGCTGTTGACGTGTAAAACAAAACTGCAAAGAATCACCTTGATTATTTGCTGCTAAGCTGGAAACACTCCTGATAATTCATAAAATCTAAACATGACCTGAGGAGATTATGTGTACAAACTTTAAGTTCTAGGGCTAATTTCAGGCGTCAGTTAGAAATAAATTACAAGAAGGGAGACAATTATCATCACCATTACCGCTGCTCTGTTTTGTAGTTCCTTTGTATGCTGTTGTTGCTTATTTAATCTAAGTAATCTAATGGTAATCTAGTATGTCTCTTACATTTTTTACTACCAATTACATTACGGTGGCTTTTTTTAATGCCGAAAATATCTCAGGAGCTTCACATTATTTGACATCTTTTCAGTCAGTTAAAAGGGCACCTGGAATTTAACCATAGTACAAGTCTAACTTAAATTGCTAGATTTAAAAAGGGAGTCTGGTGTTCGTCTCCACATTAGTTAAGGCAACCATTTCTCCGCAGCCACACCTAGTTCGAGTCTACCAAGAACTAGCTACATGTTGGATTTCATGTATGTCTAAATTATCTGAGGATATCCACTTTTCGTGAAATGTTTTCAACTAACTCCTACGATCTAATGATTTCATCTGAACTCTAAACTGAGCTTAAATTCGTGCAAATTTAAACGAAGCCTGGTGTTGGTCTCTCCATCATGCTAATATGGATTTAGAGATCACGGAGACCTAAAGAGCAGACACAGACGTGGACAGGTCGACGTATTATCAAGGTAACCAGATTGAGGTTGGCGGAGGGAAATACATGAATCAAGTCAAAGTTGTATGAGACAGGTGAGACAAGAGGAAACACCTCCGTTCGCTCCTGAAGCTTCCGTTCACGTGAAGGACAGGTTCCTGGCTAAGAGCTAACTAAGCTACAGCAGCGCGAAAAACACGCTGAGAACGCTTAAAGACAGACAAAGTGACACACACAGGCTTCGGCACACACACACAGCCCCGCTCATCTGTAACACACAGAACTTTGGTGGTCTAAAACCGGGAATAAACACGGTGCTTCTTACCAGTGACCTCCACGCGTTGCCTGCCATTCTGCCGAGGAAGAGCCCACCGAGGTCGTCTGTGAGCGAGATGATTCACTCCCAGGTGCTGCCGAGGAACAGCCGGCACAAAGATCCTCAAGCAAGCAAGATGACTCCCTCCGAGAGCTGAATATACTCGGAAGGACCTTCGTGGCTGTACGAGTCATGAAGCTACAGGCTGTTTTTGGCGCCACCTGCTGGACGCTGCACCACCACCAGGATTAGTGCTGCCTTCAGGAGCTGTTAGGAAAGTCCGAATCTGCACAAACAATTTTTGCTCACTTAGTTTTATTTATTCTTTTACTTGTTTATTGGACAAAGTGCATGTTTGTGTGAACCAGGAGAATTTGATTTATGTCTTTTGAAACATACACCTGTGTAGAGTATTACCCCCTGGTGTGTGAGTAGCTTTTTGATTATGGGGTTATATTTTGAGAAAGAGCCACTGCTCCGATGGTTTCCTTTGTAATGTGAAAAAAGATATTAATTAGGAAATGAATACTCATCAGTTCATCTACCCAAAACTTGATGTCCTCTGTCAGAGCTTTAATCTGCATCTAAATTAACACTCAGACTCGTGTGTGTGCAGTGTTTTTTATTAATGTTACTTTGTTGACTATGAGCTTAAAACCTCTTTTGCAAGCAGGACCTGGCTGAGAGTTAAAGAGTAATAAAGCTGTGGCACAGTGTTCAAAAGATGTCCAGGATCTGATGGAACAGCCAGTCTAACATTCCTCTTCACAGGATCAGAGCTTTCAACCAAGACAAACATGCCAGTATCCTGTGTCTGAAGGATGCCAAGGATCTGAAATGAAAAAGAAAATCTACAAACATAAATATCAGTATTTATTTTAGTATAACCTTATTATAAAAGGAAAAGAAAGAAACAATACTTGACGAATCAGCTGAAAAAGAAAAGAAGTTTGACATCTTTTACGCCGATTTGACCTCAGGCTGGAAAATAAATCTGTGTGATTGAAATAAAGAAAGATGGATGTAAAGTTATGAAATTTGATTTGATTTGACATAAAAAGAAGAAAAAAAAAACACACAAAAAACAACAAGTCAGCTATCAGACTAATCAAATGATGTAATTCCAGAATTTCTTCCTGCATTTATAGCTCATGGTTTTCCAAGCAGCAGCTGAAAGCAGCACTGTGATGCCTGCACCCCCTCCTCCTCTCCTCTGAGGCGTCACAATCCTGTTTTCCTCCGCGTTGGGACCAGCAGCAGCAGCAGGCTCGCAGACTGAGACCCGCATCAGGAGAGTGGATGTCCCGGCTGTGTGCAGACCTGCTGCCGGATGCAAAGCCAGCTCAGAGTGTGATGCAGCTGTGTGATGGGAGGATCCGCCGGCCAGGATGGGCAACAAGCAGACAACTTTCACCGAGGAGCAGCTCGAGGCGTATCAGGTGAGAGGGGGCAGGATGGAGGCGGACAGCTGGATGTCCTTCAGAGAGGCGTGAAAGGTGGAGAGGTGTTTGGCTTCATGGCTCAGTAGAACACAGACCACATCAGATCTGCGTCCTACTGCTGATTGGCTCTGCATCCTGCTGCACTGGATGATGATGATGGTGGTGGTAGTGGTGGAGATGCTGAGCGATGGTGAAAGCAGATCCTCCCTGAGGACCGGCTGCTCTGACTCACTTTCTTCGTCTCTCTGTTTGTTCCCAGGACTGCACCTTCTTCACCCGGAAGGAAATCCTGCGGTGAGTGTGGAGCACAGCGAAAGTCTTCTTCTTCTTTTCTTTTTGAATCCACACCTTCATCACTCAGTGAGGCAGAGGAACGGCTGCTGCTCAGCTCATAAAAGGCCTTTTTCCCCTGCTGTGTATTGTTGGCGCGATGTGGTGACACATGAAAGTTTTCATGTGAGATCAGCAGGTTTCGATGTTTGGCTTTACTGTACTGAGATGTTCTAACGTCACGCTGAACGCAGAACACTTGGAGTAGATTTTAATAGTTAATTGACTCGTTTTATTGAAGCATAAAAGGACACGCTTCATATGCTTCACACACCTGTCCTCCATGGTGATACGACCCTTCAAAGTTTACTCCAAATCCACTTTTTTAGGTTCCAGTAATGAATTAGAAACAGATCAAACATCCATGATATGCTCAGAAAAGGTTACAGGAAGAATTCTACCAAACAAAAGCCCCATTTTATCCTCAGATCGTGACACTTAGAGTGGGTCTAAAGTGGACTTGGGCTGCATTTTCTAAACAGAACCTAAATCAGGTTTTCAGCACTGGAAAGATTTGGTGTACTTGTGAAGCTGTGAAGAATAAAAAATGCTGTGGAAAAATTAGGTAAATTTTTAGAAGTGCAAAATTTCCACCCACACTTCCAGGACGTGTAGCTCCACCTGTTTTCATAGTATGAGGTTAAACTGTTCAATAGACTGAAGTGAGACTGAGCTGATTTCAAACATTAAAACTGTGGGTTTCTTTAACACGCTGACTTGTAACGTAGGCTTATTCATGGTTCCTGTATTTTCTGTCACATGACCCAGAGTTAGACCTTCATATCAAACCTGCACACTGTAGAAAAATAATGAGTAAACCTATCTAAAGGAAATCCCTGTGAGCAAACGCTCGACCTTCAGATCGCTCCGAATGCTTTCATTCCATCATTTGGTGCAGGCACAAAATACTCAACATGCAGCCAGTATAGCTCAAAAAGACTGGACGCTGCCCTTCAGCAGGCTTCTGCAAGTTGACCAGTCAGAAGAAACTAGCAGGGAGCCTTAAAGAAACAGGTTGGGATAAATAAAGGTCAAGACTGAAACTGGAGCTGGAAATGAGCAGGATGGGTTTCTTTGACATGAGCTGTGCAGGCTGGAGTCGCTCAGACAAACACTTTTCAGCTCCAGACGGACATTGTTGGAGGTTTTGTCACGTTTCAGATTCTCCTTCCTCGTTCCAGCAGCTTTTATCTTAAGGTTGCATCATTTTGTTTATAAGACGCTCACTGACTGACAGAAACTTGTTGCTTTTCTCCCATCACTCTGAAATTTGGGATCCTGAATAAATAAGAAGGACAGCTGTAAATGAATATTAATGTTTGTACTGCTGACTTTTCTCTAACATGCTGCAGGTTACACGCTCGATATCGTGAGCTGGCGCCACATTTAGTGCCGCTGGACTACACCAACAACCCCGACATCAAAGTCCCTATGACGCTCATCATCACCATGCCTGAACTGAAGGTACAGTTTGTACAGGAGCCACGCGGGGACAAAATTCTGCTGGCTTATGCAGGACTTTTAAAACGTATTTGTGTCACGTCACAGCTTTTGTTTGACCGTGTGATGTTTTGTGTCGGTGCCGACAGGAAAACCCGTTTAGAGAGAGAATCGTGGAGACGTTCTCGGAGGACGGACAGGGGAACCTGAGCTTCAACGACTTCATCGACATGTTCTCTGCTCTCTGCGAAGCTTCACCCAGAGAGCTCAAGACCATTTACGCCTTCAAGATATACGGTAACACGTGCCTTCAGGCTCGGGGTGGGTCTGAGGTGACACACCTGCAGCAGCAATAGAAACGGTCTCAAAGAATAAGCGCTGTTTTCCTCATTTAGTCTGTTATTTTTAAATAGCATGATTATATAAAAGATTATTTTAATAAATTATCTCAACTTAGTAAGTATATGAATAAAATGAAATTATTAGTCCCTGCAAACTGATTATTACAGTTTCTGAAAAATATGAAAATAAACTAAATGTTAATAAAAATGACCCGATATATGCGAATAAAGGAATTACCATTCAAAACAATCAAAGAATTGAAATAATTATTATTACTCTAAAATGTTCTTTTCTAAATCTTAATTAAATGCGACTAAATTGACATCAAATGTCTCAAATGATTTAAAAGGTCTCAAAAATAATATATGAAAAATCTAAATGAAGTAAAAAAAAATCATATTTTAAAAAAGATTTCATTATTTGCAGTTTTTACTGTTACAAATATGAAAGAAGCAGTATGGAGATTATTAGTAGAATAAGTTTAGCGTTTTTGTGGCAGCTCTGTACTGAGTCGTCTCGTCGGGCTTCTGGTCCAGACTTTAACAGGGACAACTTCATCTGTAAGGAGGACCTGGAGAAGACCCTGAACAAGCTGACCAAAGGGGAGCTGACGCCCGAGGAGGTCACGCTGGTGTGTGACAAAGCCATCGAGGAGGCCGACCTCGATGGAGACAGCAAGCTCTCATTCGCCGACTTTGAGAACATGATCTCGAAGGCTCCTGACTTTCTGAGGTACCGTCATCTCGTCTGTTATGTCTTCATTTTTGAAAGTCAGGCAAATGCGTGCCTGCTTCTTGTTCCAACTGTTTGACTGTTTCTTATATTTTCCTCCCATGCATGTCATGGGGGACTGATGCCAGCTCATCACACTAACTTCAGATAACACATCAGCTCTGTGCTCTCTGCTTTTGGAGGAAAATGTGCTTCAGGGCCAGTTTTCTTCTGTTCTGCTGGCAGCGTCACAAAAAACACTATGATCTGCAGGGTTATCAACAGTTTTCATCCATTTGGAGCACTGCTGTGAAAGATCATGCAAGTGTAGGAAACTTTGTACACAGACCACAAAAACACACACGATTTTAACCTTTTAGATCATGGTCAGCCATGCAACCTGTGCTGTGGCTCTGTGTGTTCCTCCCGCTAATGCAAACGTACT
>VOQK01009722.1:0-13404 GCA_015052645.1 Benitochromis conjunctus | reverse complement strand
GCCTTTAAAAGTCAGCATGGCTGTTTCACAATCGAGGCTGATCTGAGGGGCTGCATGTAGGGCCAGCATCAAATCAATAAGGAGCTTAACCGTGAATCATGCGGAGGGCTGCCAGCAGGATGTGTCCTGAAAGGACAGAGGATGGTCATGATCCGAGTCCTGATCCAGGTCCTGATCGTGGCTGTGAGTGTTTCTCACTCAGGCTGCAGAGTCTTCTGCTGCTCTGCATAAAGCTGCAGAGATAAAACCCACGAGTTTTACTGCTGGCAATCCATCACAGTGTCCCACAGCAAGCACAGAGGAGGGGTGAAGGGAGAGACAGGAGGAGGAGGGGTGCGTTTATCAAGTCAACGAGTTCAGTCATTAATCTGTCTATCACACCGGACCGCCGCTCAGAGATAATAGCTGGAAACTGGGCTCCAGGGTTGGTGTTACTATGGCAACAGAGGCAGTTAAACTGTAAAAAGAGAAAGCTGGAAAGCCATTATGTTTACTAGCAGGTACATCACCTCCTGCGTCACCCTGGTTACGGTCGGCCCGTTAATCTGACGTCACGAAGCCGAGCAGCTCGACTGTCATGAACATGAGCGTGAACACGCGTCTGCAAGGTGCAGCGTACAGATAGCAGCGTTTACATCCGTCCAGTCATTTATGTCTGCTTTACACCTCAGCTGACTACACTCACACAGTCCCCATGAAAACAGACTCTACAACACTTGTTGTGGACCCCCAGCCGGCTGGCCCTCCCTGAGCCTGGTCCTGCTAGAGGTTTCTTCCTGTTAAAAGGGAGTTTTTCCTTCCCATTGTTGCCAAGTGCTTGCTCATAGGGTGTCGTCTAATTGTTGGAGTTTTCTCTGTAGCACCGTGGGGTCTTTACCTGACATTATAGAGTGCTTTGAGGCAGCTGATTTCAGAAGCTTTAAAGAGTCTTTGAGGATGTCTTCCAATCCCTCTGCCCTGGAGGTGAATCCTATGAAACATTACAAAGATAATTATCAGAGTTTTAATTTAAAGAGTATAAATAGACCCCTGACAGCAACTGAGATGTACCATTACCACCCCGCTGTTGATACAGTTAGGCTACACAGTTTCATCCTGTTACAGTCTGAGAGGTTCAGACAGTTAATGATGATTCACAGTCAGTCCCAGAAGCCACCCATATCTGCTTGTTCTGTGTTTTCAGCAACTTCCACATACGAATATGAGGCAGCTGAGATCCTCCAGAGGTCTTTTCGACCCCGATTCCACCTGAACCTCTGACCCAGCTCGACTCAGTGCCTGTCCTTTCTACTGCCGGTGGGGAGTCTTCTTTCCTGAAAGATCCTGAGACCTGGACTGTCAGGAGCCTGGGAGACTGAAGCTCGATCAAGCAGTCATTCCAGAGGGGTTACGGTTCCTGCATGAAGCCTCTCTCTGGGATGGATTTTGAACTCAGCTGAGACAGGGCTGACTTTCTTCTCCCCTGTGGACACTTTTGATCCTCTGAGAAACATCTGGGAGGATGGCGCCGCAGTGGAAACAGAACAGGGCTTTTCTGAATTTAGTGCTTTTCAGAAAGGCCACATCCAAAACTGGATTCTTTTTTAAAGCACATCTTTAAAGGGCAACACAGTGAGGAGCTATGCAATCTTTCTCCATAAAGTGCATGTTGTAAATTGCTTCTAGCTGGTGAATTTGTACATCTGGTTTAGTGAAGCATTCTGGTGCATAACGACAATCATAGTAAACTGTAGCTCAGTTGATGGAAGGGCTCTCTCTGTCATCTCACCTGTACTCCTGGCTTTGATAAAACTTTTTCCTGCCCCCTACTAACTTGATATGACAGCTTTCACTCTTTCAAGACAAAATGTTTTACGGCTAGAATCAAATAAAAGGTTGTTCTGTCACTCGATGCTTCACGAGCTTCTTCTTGTCTGAGAAAACCAATCCAGGTTCAGGCGAGGGCACAAGCTGTTCCTCATCCTGCAGATAAAACCGTCAGGTCTTAACACTGGTTTGTCTAATGTACCATCAAGTGTCTAGAAGAATAGGAGGAAGTCCAGGAATGCTGTTGGTCTGCAGCTTTTCTACAGATGCAGAGCCATCTCAAAATCAGGCTGGCTCAGCGGGAGGTTTGCTCTGCTACAGAAAGACGCTGCAAAGCACTTTTCACTGTAAGCCTTTCTCTATTTGCACAATTTATATGAGAAATGATTTACAATATTGCATTGTTTCACCCACTAGGACTCTCACTGGGCTGTTGGGTACAGGGAGCACTGTCATGCTGGAGGAGGAGGTGGAGGAGCTTCAGTTTGGATGGATGAATTTAGTGTTTATTCTGCGTTGTGCGATCTTTACGCGAGGACACCATGCAGATAACATGTTATCTCAAACTTATCACTTCTCATTTAAATACTCTGCAGCTCCACCACAAGATTTAAACCCCACGGTAATCATTTTATCACAAATCTGTTTATAACATAACTTTCATTTCAGTTCACTCAGCTCAAATCTCTTCAAAAGATTTTTCCCCTAAAATTCTGAACGAGGTCTACAGAAAAGGAGCCAAGAGGAGTGATTCAATGAACCACTTACATTATCTGTACCCAGTCATGTCTAACAATAGAGGAATGACCACTCCTGTTCTGACCTCTGCAGACGTAATCCAGTCTACAGATCTGTTAGCATAGCGGCTAGTGGTCTCCTGTAAACTGTGGGGTCAGAGTCAGCTGTAGTGATTCAAGAAATAGATGTGTAAAGACGGAGCTTCAGACAGCCGTCTGTACTAAGACTCCTGGAAAAACTGAGAAACTAGAACTAGAAGGTACATGATGAGTTCACCTCTCCTTCACAGTACAGTCAGCTGGTTTGAACTCTGGGTGGTGTGAATAAGCTGAAGCACCTCCTCCTGCAGCTGCTGTTCAGTTCAGGCTGCAGAGGCACATCCGTCCTGATTATCCTGACCAGCCGACTGTGGTGAAGACACAACGTTCCTGCTGCTGCAGCACAGCAGCCTTCATCTGCTGGATTACACAACCTCCACCAGGACACACCTGACATTTACAGGTACAGGACACAGGGCACGACGAGCACCCCACAAGGCCACCACAGAGTCTGTAATGATCTCTGCAGCATATGCTGATCTCAACCAGAAAAGATTAAATCTAGATTTTTACCAAACGGGGCTTCTCTCTGTGCTGTGATGGTGGAGAAAGGTGAGGTTAGCATACTGAATAAGAAGAGTCACAACAACGATAAACAGGAAGTCAGTAATTTTGGTGTGTCAGCAGGTGGAACTGCAGCAGTAGCACCTTAGCAGCACTTTAATTTGAAACGCTGACTGATGCCCTCACACTAACAACTACTTTGAACTCAAACACTTAAAAAAGAAATTCAGCCATTAAAACTGGAGAGCAAACATGTAAATCAAAGGAACAGTTTCGTGGGTAAATTATCATCGTGTTTTTTAATACAACCTGCTGAGACAACAGATATAGTTGATTTTATTTCTATTTTAAAGTACAGTCCTGTGAAAAAGCATGTTTTAACAGGACTCTATGCAGTCGTGTGTAAAAACTAAGCAAACATACTGCTTCCATTGGAATTAAGATGCTGCTAATCAAATGCACTTATATAATACACTTAATACTGATCATCAGTAAATTTGAGGACCTCTATAAAAGCAGAGGTTTATTAACACAATCACAAAGGAGTGGACGTCTTAACAAATTCACACCAAGGTCAGACAACTCAGGGAAACTGCAAAAAAGGACAGTTTGTGAGTTTTTAAGACTTGTCATCAGTGTGATTTATATTCACCCTGAAAAACCTGTGAAGGTGTGCCAGGACTGTGGGAGAGCATGTACCAGGACCTTCAAAGCAAAGAACCATCTTACTTTGAGGTCACAGCGCTAATCACTGTACTCATTTCAAATAAAACCGAGTCTGTAAGTATACAGGTGACAGGACGCATACACATGGATTATCACCAATACGATGCCCTGATGTGCTTTTGTTGTCCACGTGCTGTCTATGCTGGAGGTGAAGCAGGTAAAGTCTGCAGACCGCACGCTGCCAGACTTTAAATAACCACACAGGAGAGTGTGTGATATTAGATTGTTGTGTAACTGAAGCTGAGGAGCATCGACGTGTTGGCAGGATGAAACAGCAGCTGATGAACAGCAGACAGCAACAACATCGACCTGTTTTCACTGACAGAAACATGAGACCAGTGTTGCTCTGAGGTCAGGAGAATTTTAGCAGGAGAGGCGCTCCACACGTCTTTCACATCCAACCCACACTTCATCCACAGAACAAGTCATCCAGCAGTGCTGCCAGTTCTTAGGAATCACGCGTGTATAATCAGCAGTGAACACATGGAGATTAATTCATCCCGAGAAAGCGACGAAAGAAACCCGTAATGAAGTAAAATACGAACTCTACGGACCAACAACATAATAATATCAAGGAGAAGAAAAATATTACTAATGAGGCACCTTCCAGTGGAAATGCCGTTTATTGTTTACGCGTAGCTGTTATGTTGTGTTACACTGACACCTGGTGGCGAGTGGTGGATTTACAGATAAACGTTTCTGTACTGAAACGGTAAAATGGTTAAATAAGCACTGACTGAACCATTAATAACCACCGGTGTGGTCGCAAAGTCATGTTCGTCCGTTTGTTTTGTCAAATTTTATCCACCGTGTTGATGGACCCATGAATTAATACATTCCATATTTATATATACAACTTTTATGTCTCAAAATCCGGGGGATGTGACGTCAGAGGCACTATTAGACTTAGGTTTTAATATGAAATCTTTAGATGATTCGTATGTAAATAAACGGATCGTAGTACAACAAAAAATCCTCCCCAGTTCACGTCGATCATATAGCTGAAGTCATATGTGTTGAACCTTTAAATAACGTGATTCCAGGGGACGCAAACACGTGGTTCCATGGTGTAATGGTTAGCACTCTGGACTCTGAATCCAGCGATCCGAGTTCAAATCTCGGTGGAACCTGTCTTTGTTTTCCTCCTGGTACACAGGAAGAAATCTACCAAGTATGAAATTAAAAATGACTTTAAATAAAGTCACAGCAATTAGGAGAGGCACATCCCTGTCCACAAGTATCATAGTGCCAGGTAACCTTCTTACCTCATGTCTTTACTTTTTATTACAAAATACATGGGGCGGTTTATTGAAATGTGCAAATATAAATGGAAATGCAGTAGTCAATATTTTCCATGACCATCTTTATTCTTCAACACAACCTGAACTCTCTTAGGCATTGTTTTGTAATTTCTTTAAATCTCATTCAGGAATAGTTTTACAGGCTTCCTGAAGGACATTCAAAGCTTTTCATTGTAAGTTTCTGCCTTTTGTTCTGTTCTCTGTCATGATAATCCCACACTGGTTCATTAATGTTGAGCTGTGGGCTCTGTGGAGGCCAGTCCACGACTGATAATGTTCCACTGTGTGTTTTTATATCCAGGCATGCTTTTGCTGCACTGGCACAGTCAATTCTTGTCTCAAACACAGAAAAATGGTAAAAAATGAAGGTGTTTCCAACCAGTTTTTTCCAGATGTTGGTGCACGGTGGATCAACATCTGATGGTGCATTTATAATTCTTTCAGGCCATACAGGCCTGATTCACACAGTCTCCTCTGATGTAGAGATGTGTCTGCTGCTGGAGCTCTGTGTGGCATTTATCTGGGCTCTAATCTGAGGTGCTGTTAACTTGTGATTTCTGAGGCTGGTGACTCGGATGAATTTATCCTCAGTGATGTCTGACGATGCTCGCTCCTTATTTACATCTTAAACGGAACATGACCCCTCATTTTGCATAGTGGTGAGGATTCGGGCCACCAGTCAGACGTTTGGAGGTCCAGACTGAGCCAGACTGTGGGTGATCTCCTCTGTTTATCAGATCATAGATTTAAAGTTTTAGTTCCTCATTAAAACGCCTAATGTCCTCATTAAATCGCCTTCATTAGTGGAGACAAAGCAGGAATGACACAGAGGGTCGCAGTCCTGGCAGAACGGATGGACAAGGTCAACCTGACCTGGACATGACCTTGATGTTACCTCATCAGTGATTTATGCAGGAGTTCATGCTCTGAATTTATCAGCAGGAAATCATTTCTAACTGGACAAACCCTCAGCTCTCAGTGGTCTGCAGTTTAAGAGCTGAAGCGAAATCACCGTATCAGCCTAGAGGAGAGAAAGGCCTATTTAATAGAGCTGCAGGTCAGACTGAGGAGGTGATAATGAGCCTATAAAAAAGCCGCTTGGCAAAAAATAAATAAAAAGGGCGCACAGTGCAGAGGAGAGAATATGGTTCCCCTGGTATGCAGAAGGAGACGGTTTAATGTGTGCTGTGTAAAAACTGAAAAATGTAACATAACAGTGAAATGTGGCTTCAAGGGACAAAGCTTTGAGACACACACCTAAGTCTGACCCATTCTTCTTCTGTTGCTCACAAGAAACCAAACATCTAGAAATTCTGCATTCTCACTTCATGTGTTTGAACATGTGTGCTGCTCTTACAGCCTGGGCTCTGCTGGTTTCGTTGCTTCCAGCAGATCGTAAACCTGCCGCAGCGATTCTTTGCTAAAAATCTGGATCCGGATCATCACCAGTGTGCTGGACCGGGCTGAGGTGATTATACGGCGCAGAACAGTTAGACAAATATTACTGTCAGCGCCGTCAGTTCTGTATACAAAGTCTTTCTGAAGTGCTCATTTCAAAAGTCCTATATCAAGGTTCAAGGTTCAAGGACAAACTCCAGTGGAAGGACGTTTCGGTAAATCCAAGTCCCCGATCCTCTGAGTCTCCCGAACAGAATCTCCTTACTCCCCCAAAGAACAAACGCTCTCTGGACCATCCTAGGCACAGAACAGGAGCTGAACAGGAGCGTTCCTCAGTGCATACCCCTCCCAGTCCACCAGATATTGAACACACTTTCCACGGCGTCATCTCACCTGCTTACCACACCTGGTGGTGATTCCAGCCGGCTGTATTTAAGACCAGCGCACACAACTATTCTTCACCAGTTCATCTGCTAAGCCACGTTAGTGCTTGGCCATCTCGATTCATAGTGCTTCGAGTTCTTGTTTATGCTTACCTTGTGTTTTAGTCTTTTCATGAAGCTCCAATTCTCCAACCTGGCTGTACTCTCACTTACCTGGACGCTGGTTATTCCTGTGAATCACAAGCCACAGTTTCATGCTCTGTTTGCCGTCTCACTTCATCCGCCTGCCCTCCTGCCACCGTCGCCCTGCATCACTGGATCACCCAGGCTGGATTCCCTGCTCACGTTCACACCATCCGTACCTTTCTGACTCCCCCCACGTCATTCCCCACCTCCAGAAAAGTAAGCCTTGGAAATATCACACGTTCCCTTTCATCTTCCATCGCCTCTCCAAGTACAACTCTGACATCTCTCTCGCAGTGACTCTAATTCTCATCTCACAAACTACGACCCTCTCCCCGACTCTTGCTCAGGCTTACGCTCATGTACCTCACCTTCAAGTGTAGTTTGTTGTTGTTTGTAAATAAAGTCTGGTTAGAAAACTTAGTCTTGTTCCTCGGCTGTATCTGCATTTGGGTCCTCTTTCATGCTCTCGCCTAACCCGCTGTAACAGTTTTTTGTAGAAAGCCAAACCTTTTGTTCCAGATGAGATGTGACCAAAGACATCCAGGTGTGGGTAGTGGTTGAAGGAGGAGAGCTAACAACTTTGTTTTGGGTACAGACAGGGCAGGCAGACATACTCATGGACATCTTTTTTCAGAGTGGGCCACCAGAACAGACGATGGAGAAATGAAGCAGTACGATTCGTACCTGGGTGGCAGGAGAATTTAGTGGTATGAGCCCAGTGGATGACCGAATGGCCAAAGGAGCAAGCAGCTGGTTAAGTTGGCTGCCACCAGGGTCGGGTTCATCCCGCTGGGCGTTCCGGACCAGGGACTCTGTCTCCCAGGTAAGTGAACCAACTATACAGGTAGGAGAGATAGCTCCATAGGTAGAGTGCTCGCCTCATGATCGGAAGGTCACTTCAGATCCACTGAACTGCTATCCTCAGGTACCCCTGAGCAAGGTACCGTCTCTACACACTGCTCCCCGGGCGCTGGATTTCACGGCAGCCCACTGCTTCACTGAGTGAATGGGTCAAATGCAGAGAAGTAAATTCCTACGGGACTAATTCCCTACAGGATTAATAAAGTATAAGAAAAAAAAAAGTATAAGAAAAAAAAAAAAAGGAGGCAGGATGGTGGATTCTTCAGAGCATGACATTTCATCAGAACAGTGTTTCCAAACATATTTTGCATTAGAAAAACCACAAGGCACACCACCAAACAATAATGTCACAAAAAATATATTTATTGAAAATCTACTCTCACTTTACTTAGTGTGAAACCTGGGCCTGTTTAGTTGAACACAAAGCTGATATTCTTGCAGGAATTGAAGAAAGGCGACGATGATCTTCCTCAATAGCTGAGAGTCTAACCCTAACCCTCTATTGCTTATCCAGGTTCGGGTCACAGGGGCACCAGTCTGAGCAGAGAACCCCAGACTTCCCTCATACAGCTCACCTTCTTATCACGGATGGTACTTGTCTTCTGTGGTCTGAGGCTTTTGGTATTGCTGAGTTTCTTGCACTCCTTCTTTTTAGGAATGTATCAGACTGTTGATTTGAGCACTCCCACATATTTAGCTATCTCTCTTATAGCTTTATTTAGGTTTTTCAGCCTAATCATGGCCTCCTACACGTGCATCAGTGATATGAAGTTCAACTTTAAATAAATTCAAGATATTTTTTCTCCTTAAATTTTCATAAAATAATAAGTGAACAGACCCCACCTGACCATGAACCTGCCTCTCAGTCAGTTGTCCAATTAAATTTAAGGCTTTGGAAACAGGAGATGGCAGTTAATGCAATACTTTTGTCAAACTCTTGAGTTAAAGCTAAAAAACTCACTTTAGTCACATCTTGATGGTTTGGTTTAAAATCTACTGTGGTAGTGTACAGAGGGAAAACAACAAGTCTCTTTAAGCAGCACTTTTCAAAATACTCTGCTATTTGGGAAATCTTCATATTTCTACCATAAATTTCACAAATCACCAAAAAGGAAGAAAAGTCTGAAAAAGCCAACTTTATTTCTAATACAGAATCAACCAAGTGAACATTTGACATCATGTTTTTTTGTTGTTTTCTTAAAAATCTTTTATAAAAAGAAATAAAGTCACAATTTGAGTGGTGATAGAAGAAAAGATGCCATAAATAGTTTGATTCAAAATGGGCTGAGAAACAAAACAAACACACAAACAGACAAACAAAAAACACAGAATTAAACAGAACACAAAAACATGGGGATGTTTTTGGAGGTGAGTCTGATGGGAGACAGGCCGTTTCCAAAGACCACAGAAACACAACACACTGAACATGTGCGCAAAAGTTTGTTTTTTAACTACGTAGTGTTCGCATGACTCATAGCAACACCCCAGCATATAATACCACATCTACTCTGTCCATGTATTGTATAAAGTTTTGAGGTTTGAATTGTTGCATTCACAACAACACAAAAAAACCCTGCTACATGATTTATTGATCCATGTTTTACACATTTAATCAAAGAGACAATGACGACACAGATTGAAAAAACAATCAAAGATCCTGAAGGTGAAGTCAGTGTTTAGTGAGAGAAACCAGCAGGCTGTCCTGCGAGAAAACAGCATGTTTGTTTTCAGTTTCCATGAGAATAACAGAAACGTGTTCATGGTTCACTGTCGAGAACCAAAATGTAACTGGATCATCTGGATTTCAGAGGCGAAAAAGTTTCCAGCGCAAAAAAGACCAAAATTAAGTTTAAGCTGAAATATCTACATTCATCACCAGAGTTAGTTGTGCTTTTATTTTGAAGGCTAAATGCAAACAGGAAGTCTGATAACCATGTTTGACACTGATGAGAAAATGTCTTAAGCCAAAATCAGATAAAGTAATTGTGTTTTGGTTTTGCATATCAAATAAAACCAGAGCGCATCAAACTGAAAGTGTGCTTTTGTTTTGAAATGATTCTGCCTCAATGTGTTTCCTGCAGAACATAAAGAGATCCCGAGGTTCACAAGTGTAAATAAAGTCTTTACATACCTGAAGAAGAATATGTTGCTATCTCTGTCGCAGATGAGTGGACGCAGCGCTGCAGCAGCTCATTTCACGGTTTGTTCCCTTTTTACTCCTTTTTTCTTTTTTCTCAAACTGCCATTTAGTGCAAAAATCCCTGACTGTGCCATGACTAATGATTCATGTATGTAATGAATTTATTCTGACGCAGTTCTTTGTGCCTCACTAAAGAAATGTGTCTATCACCTGAGAGCGATCAAACATCAGGAACTATAAATAAGGGCCTGCATCTCATCAAATCTGCTTCTAATAAAGGCCTCTGACTTGTTGTCAGTTGACTCTGTTGAGCAAAGCCACGATATTCAGCAGGTGCGTTCTCTTTCCACCATTTTTTGTACTGAATATAAACGTGGAGCTGGCTGGATGTGATTTAAGTTACGTTTTTTTTATTTTTAACTTTAACTTTGCAACTTGCTCCTTTATGATGAGATGTCTCAAGCTGTGATGTCGCTCTGGCCCGGACACAAATGTCAGATTTGACTCTTTTTTTTGTGCGTTAATTTTGGCTGAATATCAGGTTCAGGTAGCAGCATCAGTCGAATCAGTGTTTGGCCAGACCCGACATCTGGAGTTGGACCAGACCAGTGTTTGACTTGTAAAACTCCAGAGTGATAGTCAGTAAAAACTCCGTTAGACAGGAAGAAAACTGCTTTTAGAACTTATAATAGTCTACAGTATCATGCATATAATTTCAAAATGAGATGGGTCATGCTGAGTCAGTAGATTTTATGTCATCAAGCTCACTCTCAATCTAAGAATGACTGTTGATGGGTTGATTACAGTCCTTTGATAAAAAAAACCAAAAAAACTTTTTGTTACGATTATGAAGCTAAATATTTAAATCAAATCTAGGTGATAAAAACTGAGATCTCTCTTTAAACGATACTTTTGCATGACTGTGCTGGTAGTGGTTTAATGAGCTGCTGCAGTGTTTGCTCCTGTCTTCCACCTGCCATGCTGCTTTCTATGTGATAATAAAGGCACATGACATCAGTGTGAACCTTTCAGTGTTTATACAGTACAGCTGACAGAGGTGAAGGTGTCCCGTGATCGGCCTGCGGCTGCATCTGCCAAACCCCACCCCCTGACCTCCACGTGCAGGCCAGATATTACAGAGACGAACAGAAGCCATTTTGGTGCATCACTATGTTCCCTTCAACAGTTTAAAAAACATATAAAACGACAGGGTACAGCTCTACGAGTGCGTTACAGAAGTGGTCCTCTATCTGCAGGATAATGCCATCTGTGCTGACTGGCTCACATCTGGTGTAGCTTCTCCTCATTGTTGTTGTTATGGAGGCTGAGGTTCAGATCGAAGGCTGACTGCTTCCTCAGAGCGCGCGGGATCACGTTCTTCTTCAAAAACCTTTTCTTCAGAAAGCGGTTGCTGATGCTGTAAGGAAAGTAGCTGTGGACGAAGTACATGAGGCTCAAGCCAGAGCCTGCAAAGTAGCGTGGCTGAGTCTGCGGTTCCAGCAGCGCCTGAACTATGGTGTCAACAACAGGCTGGAGGTTGGTGGTGGTGTGGCTGGCAAAGCTCTGGAACAGATCCTTGGTCTCGGTCACGTACTCCTCGCCGTACTCCTCGAGCAGCGCTGGGGACAGATTCTGCAGCAGGTGCTTGTGCTGCTTCTCCCAGTAGGCGGGGTTACTGCACTGACCTGCAGACAGGAGAGGGCAGTGTTACCATGGCAACAACAATGACACCAAGCTCCAGTATTGTTGCTTTTTAACTTTGGCATTTAAAATGAAGATCAATTTTAGGCCTTCTGTATGTCGTTTTTTAGGCTTAAAATCAGCTTCTCTGTTTCACATGCAGGCTTTATTTCAACAAAAGGGACGGCTGGAGCTGCTGGAGTAGTCTGCACAGAATCAGCAGCTGTTGACACGTCACTCCTCTGTCTCAGTGTGAGTGTTGACCCAGCTGCAAACACACTCTTTAACTTTTGAAAACAGTGTCTGCAGGTCTTTGGAAAGTTCATGTTTAAGAGCGGGATTAGCAGCTTAAATGCAAACCTGTTTCTTCAGGATTAAAGCGTAAACAGACAAATAAAGTGTGCCAGCTTCCTGTATACATCACTGTCGTCACAACAGTGTGACGGGAACTCCTCTGTGTTGGTCTGTTGCTGTTCTACCTTTTCCTGTTTTGTTTTTTAAGATTATTTGAAGCTGCTATTTGCTTTTATCGTTTTTGTGAGAACCCACCCAGGAGGACCAGAATAGTCTTGGTTACACGGTAGTGGTAAAAATGACACCCTTTTTTATTACAGCTTTGTGCAAGTGGACATTTAAGATTTAATTTACCTTCACACCAATAAGAAACACATTTCACTCTGTGTGATAATAAAGTGTAGTAAAGTAATTTAGAGTTTAGGGTTAAAGCTGACTCAAACACTGACTTGCAATCACTGATAAGCTACCTACTATGGGTTTTCCAGGAGGAGAATAACTTTCTTTTACTGCAATCTTTGTTGATTCTTAAAGGTCTTTGAGACAACCAATCACACTGTTTTGTCAAACCATATAAATAATGAAAAATAATAACCAGCTTTTTTGTGGTTTAGATCAATATTAACAGTCCTACTAGCACCATGTAAGTATTTAATTTTTATTCTCCAAAACGTCAGTTTCTATGCTGATGACACCACTGTGCACAACATAATCTAAAAGTTGCAACTTGCTTTTTGGTATTGCCAAACAATTTATTTAATATTTGTTGATTTTCTGTAGAAGCACTGAGAGAAGATATTTTATGCTGTTTAAATGTTTATGGAAATTTGATAAATAGCTTTGGCATAATATTGAATTAGAAACTGCTACACAGTCATTAAAACTGCTAACGATTACAAAGCGTAATTTATTTGCATGGTGCAATGTGTCTATCCGGTCTTTAATTCTGACGTCATTCAACGTTTCCTGGTCCAAACTCGGCTTCGGCCCCAAAGTCAATCGAACACTGTGACATCACTGAGAGTTACAAACTGTCTAAATCCTTTCACCTGTAATAAAATGATGAGTGTGGCTGCTCTACCAGGTGTAACTATGAAGTTTAACATCCATGAAAACAGGATTTATGAAGTTTAACAGAGTTAGAAGTTAGCAGGAAGTTAGCTCGCTAGTTTCCACCTAAACATAATCTACCATGTTCAGACTGAGGGATTCCTGAACAAACGTACAGCTCTGCTATCACTTCAGACAGAAACTAAACAGCAGTGACGTTTGTAGGGTTACTGAAGTTG
>VOQK01009719.1:35036-50804 GCA_015052645.1 Benitochromis conjunctus | reverse complement strand
TTAACGTACTTAATGTTTCGTAAAGGTTAGATCACTTTGTAATTAAGCACCGCTCTGTGCCTTCTCCCTGCAGATCCCAGTGAGACCGTGGCACTTCCCGGCGTGCATGAGTGTAAGGGTGTGAGTGTGAGTGTGTGTGAGAGCAAGTGAGCGCCAGCGCTCCCACATGGCCTCCATGCAGGACGGGCTGAACTTCACGGCTCCTCCCTACGGCAAGGTCCTGCTGCTGGGTGCTATCGCTGCTGCCTCAGCCTTTGTAGTTACGATCCTCATTGTGGTGCTCTGCGTGGGCTGCCAGAGGTGAGCGCTATGCACGCATGAATGACCGTACACACATGTTCAGAATCAGGATGTTCACTTTTAAGATCTGTATGTTGGTTGCTCTTGGCCTTTTTGAGTGATATTGGTATTTTGGTGGATAAGTTGGGATTCATGGATGTCAGTTATTGATATTTGTCAGTTATCACAGCTAAAGATTGTGTGATATGAGCAGAAAGAGTTTAAAACAAGGCAGATATTGCTTTAGAAAGATTATTTTATTTTGCTAAAATCAAAGAGGAATTAAACAACAAAAACAAAAGACTAAAAACAAATTGTTATTGGCCACATCTTTAGACCAAATTGTGATTCCCCGTGAATCACAATCAATGAATCCCTATTTCAAACCTTTTAAATAAGCTTAAGCAGAAGTGCCAGTAAAACAAAGTAAAAGCTCTATTCCACTGGTTAAATCCAAGGTGGAAATACTTTTACCTACTTACTATGTGGTTTAATCCTGTGGTTTCGAGCATAAGTGTCAGGCCCCCTGCAAAGGGTCATAAGGTACATGTAAGGGTTCATAACACGATTAATGAAAAAAAAAAAGTTTTAAACTTGGGATTTTTTTCTCATCTTTATTTTTGATGCAAAACTGATTTTGAAGAGGAAAGAAGGAAAAAAGGTTGACGTGCCAGTGTAAAGTTTAACAACCTGCTGTTTAAAAAAAATGTGCATATTAATCTGAAATCTGGTTAAACGTAGTCAAAGTGCTCTTGTAATCTAGTAGAGCACATCAAAACTGCACTACAGCGCTTGAGTGCTCAGTAATTCTCCACCACTGGTATGCACATGTGCAAATGTACTTTGAATGTCTCTCTCGCATATGCACAGTCATAGGATGACTCAGCTGCACACAAACAAGGCTCACACAAACACACACGCAGTGTTGAATCGTGTATGACAGAGCGTTGTGTTTGTCACAGGAAGGGGAAGACACACAATGTCCCCGGCGAGGGTGGAAAACACCGCCTCATGGACATGGTAGGTATCAGACAACATGCTCCTCTGTGTTTTGTTTGTATTGCAGCAGAGGTAGCTGAATAAACTCAATTCAGCAGGGCGCACTATCATTCAGAGGGCACCTCTTCAGTCTTAATTAGTGTTTAACTGGCCCTGTGTTTGTCTGTTTGTGTGTGTGTTTGTGTTGTCAGGGTATACTCAGGCAGTCGAAGCTGCGGTCCATCAGTAAATCAGACACTGAGATGAACAAGATGAACTGCAATGGCAAAAGTGAGTGCATCTTTTACATACAAATCCTGACCTGGGCTTTTTATACAGTACCCTGCTGGTGTCAGATGAAAACCTTGCATCACCACAATATCAGCTCTTTAGGAGCCAACCAGCTGCATGACAAAGCACTTTGATACTATGCAGGGGTGTTTGGGGGGAATTTTCAGAGGGGTGGGGTATTTCATTTTTTCCTTAGACACATTAGAAGCTTGTAATTGTTTCGTTCATTTAAATCCATGTCAATCACCAAAGCTGGAGATACACTAGAACAAATTTGTCCATGAAATGACAAAAACAGAAAATCATTTGAAAAATTTAACAGCCGATTAACAGCATAACAAGTACAAATGCTATGAATGAAATGTAACCACTATCTGTTCTGTTCTGGCTTATTTAACTTTATAGTTATTATTGAAAATTTTGCTTGACCATGAAAACATCGGGGAAAATATGAGTATCCAGTTTTTTAATCGTGTAATGGTAAAGAAACCCTTGGAAAACTGCTGGGCCCAAGTGTGGGTCAACTCCAAAAGTCAATCGGATTTTAAGAAACCTTCAAAAGCAAAACACTTGAAAGGACTTTAATGGATATGTTTACTCATTTTATCCTCATTTTCAGCTCTAGGTCACAATAGTTTACTTACAAGTCTGACTCAAACCGTCGTCTGAGACTGAAAATTCCCTCCCTCCTGAGATTTGTTTGTGATATTGTTTTGAGGTCATCACAATGATATCTCTGAAATGTATATTTGAAGCTATGATGTGAAAATGTCCAATTTTGCCCTATCTGGTAAAGAATCCTCCCAAACTTCCTGGATGAAGAGCTGGATCTGGATTGACTCCAAAAGTTAATCATCTCTGGTAAAATTTCCATGCACATCCATCCGTAAACTTTAGAGTAATCCTGCTAACGAACGAACGAACAAACAAAATGAAAATTAAAAGAAGAAAGAAAGGAAAAAAAGAATCAAACCAATCACACAACTTCCTTGGTGGTGATAAAAAAATGTATGTTAATATTGCAAATAAGCGCAACATTTTTTCTCCACATCCTTATTATCCGATCTGACCCTAAATCCACTCAAAATCTTCTTTTCCGAAAAGATTTGCGGACATATTCGCGGAGAAATTTACCCTGAAACAGAATTCACATTGCATTTACAACTCAGCCTTATTCCACTAGACGGTTCAGTCTTGATTTATGAACGTGCATCTCTCTCTCGCTCTCAAAGACACAAATCACAGTGCCAAGATAAATCCTGGAGCTCCATCGCTGACAGTCAACAGGGGAACTGTGTTTGTGGGCGCTGTGACAGTAGCCTCAGAGAGTTTGAAGAAATATAAGCATATGTCCTGCTTCATACTTGTCCTGCTTCCACTGCAGTGGAATGAAGCCAATTTGGATGCATATTCTCAAACATCTATGTCAGTTCCCAGTTTACTGTCAGCTTCAGATTTCCTCTTACCAGTGAGAGATTTATTCATGTTCACAAATGTTTGCTGAACCTTCCGGTAAAAGAGGAGTATAGTGTGTGAGTTCTGCTCCCTAGGGGGGTAACGGCTGCACGGACGGTATAACGGCAGGCTGTATGTGCCTTGCAGAGGCATCTAAAAAGAAACGGCTAGCCAGCATGGACCCTCTGCTGCTGCCCAGCCGCCGGTCTAACTCTGACCTTCGTTCTCAAGGCAGGCAGCTTCCCCAGATCCCCTCTGGGACTGGAGAGGACGGCGAGCACACTTACTCTGAAGTGGGCCGGCGCTCCTCCACTTCACGTACTGATGATGCCCTCTACGCCATGGTAGGCAGGGCCGGGCAGACAGACACTCCGGCCCCTCCGGCCGTCCCTGCCAACACCCCGGCGCCCCCAGACCCAGACGGCGATGTGGAAGGAGGGCTCCCCGAACCCGAGGCCCAGGTCATGTCACCCCCTCACCCTACGGAGACGGCCGAGTACGCCTGCGTCAGGAAGCTGAGGAAAGCAGATAAGGCGCCTCAAAAGAGGGACAGCGGGACGGATATGGGAGAACCACCGGCACCGCCTCCAAGACACGCCCCGCCTTCACATCCAGCTCCTCCTCCACCACACCCTCACAGCACCAAGTTGCCCCGTAGAAACGTCGAGGCCTTCAATGTCCCGTCCTTCCCAAAGGTTGGTAGGCTTAAATGTTTTGCATACCGAAAAATAAATCTTTATGATCTGATACGAAGAGTTTGACATTTTAGAGAAGTTACCGTGTTTGGATCAGACGTTGGAGTAATCAGTTGGTTAGTAAGATGCAGTAAGAGCTCCACAAACCTCAAAAAAAGATTAATGCAACAGAAATGGGTAGCTACAACAAATAAGTCATAGAGAATAATTACCAGTATAGTTTTCATGAAGGAGGAAATTTGCTATATTGACCTAACGCATTTATTTTTTTTTGCGCTGTGTAAAATTGGGCATTTTAACATTAAATTATAAGCATATTAACTTACTTCTGAATTCAGCTTTAAGTGACCAAAAGGAGAACTGCAGTTTTTTGGCACTTCTACGTTGAGATTACCTTTATTTAGACTTTATTTCATTCCCATTAAACCCCCTTCTAGGGTAAAAGACAAAATATACAACAAACAAACAAAACAGAGGGTTTTGCAACACATCATCATTATCCAAAGAAAAAAATAAAGAAATATCCGTCAACAAATCACCCACGTCCAAAATCAGATTTTTACAAGTTTAGGCAGCAAACTGTCCATCTTTTAAAAGTTTGGTCTCAACCTAAAATACACTGACAGATATTTTTGTCTGTGCAACTTAAAATGACGACATCCAAATAAATAAAAAAGTTTTTCCAAGCAACAAAGTTGACATAAATGTTTAATATGTTCAGCTCCACTAAATCTGTCCATATCTACTGGGAAGCCACTAACATCGCATGCTAAATAACACCAACTAGAATGAGCTAAACTACACAAATAATTTTCCAGTTGGAACTCTCACTTAAATATTCTCTCATTGATACAAAGACTATTATTAAACAATTCAGAATTTCAATTTTGTCTCACAATATCAGATATCATCATTTCAATTACTGCTTTTATATACCTGTCATTCACCACTCTGGTATGTTCCCATAAATAAGAAAGGCCGGCATAATCAAATATTTACCTTAACTGCAATATCCACCGCAACTGAAAAAAACTAAACACGAGAAATGACAATTAATAATGATAATTTGTTTAATAAACCCTCAGTTCCTTTTAAAGCCAAACTAAACTCCACTTATGAGAATATAAATCAGCTGAACAGTTTCAAAAAGCACATTCCAGTCTCCCTGCAGGTCAGGACAAAAACCAAGCCATAAAGTTCAAGTAACGTTGTAGACTTCCATGATAAAACTGTGGTGAGGTATAGAACAAAACCATTTCTAAAGCTTCGAGTGCTCCCAGGAGTACAGTGGATTCAATCATTTTGAGAAGGAGGAAGTTTTTGCCACTAAAATCAGCCAGAACGAATGGGATCAGCTGTCTAAATCCAGGTGTACAGAGCCTGTAGAGACTTACCTAAGACGATTCAATGCTCTAAAGGATGCCAGAGGGGCTTTAAAAAGCACTGAACTGAGGGTCAGAACAATTTTATAAATAAGCGTTCAATTTTTTTATCTTAATAAGTTCGCCCCAAAAATCTAAAGCCCTGTTTTCACGTCATAATTTTTCCCTTTCAAATGGAATCTACAACACGATAAGATGCGCAAATGGCTTTTGGGTACTTTCTGAGGTAATTACACATTCAAGAATAGAAAACGAAAACTTTCTCAGGCACATTATAAAAACACTTATACCTGAACAGCTGGCGTTTGCAGCTGGAACTACAGAAGTGATTTGAAAAAGAGCAATTTGCAACAGAAGGAAAGAAATACAAATTTAATTCCCAATAAAACCATTTTTTTCTCCCGCTGTTCAGTTTTTGTGGGAATTTATCAAACTAGATCAAACAAATTAATTAGTGAGCCCTTCTAATAGGATTTTGTGACTTGTGGACAGAGCTAAACTTCAGATTTCCCTTAGAGACATGAAAGCAGCAGAAATCCTATCATCCTTACTGTTGTCATAAAAATAAACAAGGGTTGTTTCCCCAAATGTCAAACTATTCTATTAAACCTTGTCACAAAAAACTTTGCCTTTTTCAGATGTGATTTATACTGTGTAGCTTGATTAGATGAGACTTTTAGACATGTTTCTTGTATAACGCATGTTTTTCAGTGCTCATTTTCATTAAAAGAGGGAGAGATTCTTTACAATGAACATTGAAATTGAAGTTAATCTAGATACTTGAAAATGCTTAAAAAATAACTCCTCGTGCACAGTGTAGTGAAATTTGCCCCCTTCCTTATTTCTTATTTTTTCATGTTTTATATCATCAGACAAATTCTAATATTAGACAAAGATAATCCAAGTAAATACAAAAGCAGTTTTTAAATGATGATTTCATTTTTTAAGGGAATAAAGTCATCCAAATCTATCTGGCTCTGTGTGAAAAAGTAATTGCCTCCTAAACCAAATGACTCGTTGTGTCACACGGCAACGAGAACTGCAAGTTTTTTCAGGGGCATACAGAGGTGGACTTGCTGATGTGCTTTGGATAATTGTCCTGCTGCATAGCCTGAGTGTGCTTGAGCTTCAGGGCATGAACTGATAACCTGACAGAGCAGAATTCATGGTTTGATCAATTATAGCAAGTTGTCTAGGTCACACCATGTTTGACTGCTGGCATGATTATCCTTTTATGAAATGCTCTGTTAGTTTTACACCAGCGGTAAACAAATACAGGCTTTCCAAAAAGTTCAGCTTTTGTCTCATCAGTCCACAGAATATGTTCCCAAAAGTCTTGGGGGGGTCATCGAGGTGTTTTTGGCAAATGTGAGACGAGCATTTGTGTTGTTTTCACTCAGCTGTGTTTATTTTTCTCCTTTGAACTCGCTCATGATGCCATTTTAGCCCAGTCTCTTTCTAATTGTTGAAACGTGGACCCTGACCTTAACTGAAGCAAGTGAGGCCTGCCACTCTTTAGATGTTGTTCTGGGTTCTTTTGTGACCTAGATGAATCATTGATGCGCACTTTGAGTAAGTTTGGTAGTCCAGCCACTTCTGGGAAGGTTTCATCACTGTTAAAAGTTTTCTCCATTTGTGGATAATGGCTCTTACTGTGGTTCACTCGAGTCTCAAGGCCTTAGAATGTCTCAAGGCTTTATAATGCTCTCCAGTCTGATGGATGTCCATGACTTTGTTTCTCAGTAGTTCTTGACTTTCTTTAGATTGTGGCATGATGTGTTGTTTTTCTACATCTTTTAGATCATTTTATTCAAAAGGATCTGAGTAATTTCTTGATTAAACTGGTCTGGCAGTAATCAAGCCTCGGTGTGGCTAGTGAAATTAAACGTAGCTTTCCAAAAAATGCGGTTAATTACCTTTTCACATATGATAGCATTGTCACATTGTATATCCTTACCTTTTCATGGCACTGGAAGTGCCTGGAGGAGTTTGAAGTTTGCAGCTGGGTGGCAAAACTTAGCAGCACTTTGCTGAGGTGCACACAAGAAACGAGAGGACAAAGATGGAGGCATATGCCCCTCTCCAAATCATCGTGATACTTAGGAAAACATGTAATATTGATCATTTCAGCAATAAATGCAAAGTGATTCCTAAATAAATAAAACCCAAAGTAATGTTGATGCCTGACAGCTACATATTTCCTTTGCAATAAGCCACAGAAACAGCAACACCTTAAGTGGTCGGTTTTATGAACTGAAGGAACTTAAGGAGGATGACTAGAGGGGGAGAGAAAATTATCTGCTGAGTTTTTAGTGTCTTGTGCAGATCAGCATTGGAATTTTTTTATTTTTGTGCTCATTTCTAACCCCATCTTAAACTCTACTAGACTAGATAAATAATCCCTACACTGGAGCTTGGTGCAGCATCTCAGGTTCATCCACTTTCTAAACCAAGCAGTTTTAGTCCCTACTCCTTTAAGCGCCTTTCTTCTGATTGGCTGTTCCTCTAAACCAGAAGGTTAGATCAAGATGTGGGTGGGGTTTCTGTGGTCACAGCCAGAGCTGTGTGCCTGAGATGTCCACATTAGTGACAAAAAACTAATTGTCTGAAACTGATCGCTTAGAGCAGTCTGAAGGCTGAGCTTTTAGCTCACAGGGATTATTTGTACATAAAGTGACATCCTTATTCAAAACTTTGGCCATGTATGAGCAACCACTATTGTACATATAGACATGACAGAAACTAAGTAAACGGATAACAATTTTCCATAGAACGTGTGGCCATCAGTTTCTGTTTGGACAGAAATGTCACTGTGATCATTATTTCATTCTGTTATTCTCTGTCAGCAGCAGCACGATGCATAAATATGCAGTTTGTGGTGCTGTGATCAGGATCTGCAGAGTATTTCTTTCACAGTTCCTGTTGATACTGCGGAGGATCTGCACGGTTGTAATTGTGCCAATGTTGCAGTTTCCAGAGCACTTGGCTACATCATGCATGATGCTGTGATATGTTAGCATTTCTTTGAAGTCCAGGCGGTGAGCGGTGTTTATTTGTTGAAGAGTTTTTGGTGATAGCGGGGTATTTCTGCTCTCAGCAGTGTCACCTCCTCCATATGTTCGCAGCAGCAGGAGTGTAGGCAGACTGTCTGCTATTACAGAGGATGTAAGGCTTTGTGCACCCCTCCAGGTAACAGTGGGAAACCATTTGCTGCCCCGCGTGAGGTCAGGCAGGTCGCTCTATCTGCTGTGACCTGAGTTCAACAACACGCACAGTTCACAGGCTTACATGTGTAAGCAGTTTGCTCACAGGCCTGTTCACTGCTGATTTTCCTGTGGATGACGCAAGGTGTTGAAATTGAGTCATCCAGAATATAAGCAGGCTCCACCTTCCAGGGAAAATCTATTCACCCCTGTATGAAATCCATCCAGTACGTTTTTATGTGCTGCAGGATTCTTAAGAGGGGTTAATTTGCCGTGCATCCGCCCTGTTGCGTCTGTTTTGTAAAATCCGCTTTTTAAATTCATGAATGCTCATCTTTTTTCAGTGCAGATTCACGCATGACCATGTGACCAGCTCTGCCCCAAATGTGATTTATTGTTCTGTTGACAGGAAGTGATGTTTATGGGCAACGGAGAGCAGTACATCTGGAAGCCTCCAGAGGATGATGACATGCTCATGCTCCAAAATAAAGCCCTGGGCCCGCTGAGTGCTCACACAGTGGAGAATATACAGCCGTCTGCTGCTGCGGTAAGCTGGGGTTTCTATTTTTTTCAGTCTATGGATCATCCCATTTGGAGCTCCTCGTTCCCTCTTAAATGAATGCTGGACTAAATATTTCATTCACATTCTAAAATTGATTTAATCATTTAAAAACTGGGTGTTCTTTAGAAGTTAGGGAAGGTGATCTCTCCCTATACAGGTTACTAGGTCTAGCCTTGGAAAAAATTACACGCTTTTGAGTACAAGACCCTGTAGTCTGAAGTTTAATGACATATACTGAGGTTTCAAAACTCATCATTAAAGGCAGAGGGGAGGTTATCTTTATGGGGTAAAGAGATAAAGGAGCCATCCAACACCTTGGCTTTCTTACCAATGTTTACGCAAGTATACCTCATATCTGCATCTGGATATGTGTGCATCCTGACTCCCTAATGTACAGATTATATAGAAAATTGAGTCTGTTCAAAAATTGTGTGTTCAAAAAAATGGCATAAATAATAACCTGGCGTATGAGCGGGACTATTTCTTGTCTGGGAGCAGTGACTTTCACAATCCAAAACTCATACTTTTTTCGTTGGGTTTCTGTAAGGTTTCTCCAGAAGGCGTTTGGTTTCTCTATGATTGGCAACTTCAGATTTCAGTGGAGCCTTTAGGTGTTAAATTTGTCGTAGGGGCTTTTTACTTGGTCAGCACCCTCTTAGTCCATAGTGATGTCAAACACATGTGGACAGTGATGCTGGTGTTCCAGAACTTCCCACTTCATGGCAGGCTTGAGCCTTGGTGGTTCCTGAATATACTTACCAATTTCCTCTCATCTGAGAGTGACAGTTTGGGTTCTTCCAGGTCTTGAAAAAGTGGTGACACATCAAAATTATGTGTATTTGTCACAATATTTTGAACGGATGATCTTGGATTTGGCAGTTATTTAAAAATGCTCCAAGAGACCTTAAGTTGTGCAAATCTGCAGTTCTCCTTGTTAGAGCTTCACTAAATTCATTGGACTTTCTCACTGTTCCAAGTATTGTTCAATCCAACAAGTGCTCTCAAACAAATCCTGCTGCAAAGAGTGCTGTAGTCACTCATGATCACTAATGACAAGTTATTAGGCCATGGCGTTGTCAAGTCAAGACACTGTAGATGGGCTAACAAAGAATTTCAGTCATCAAAACTGAAAAACAAATGTGTTTGACAGCCTCTACCACTCAGAAAGCATATTATTTATCAGATGATTACAGATTAAAAGCTTCCAAAAGTCAACAATATGGGTTAGAAGTACAAATGCAGTGACTCAAATTAGTGAAGGTGAAGTCTTGCAGAGATTATAAGGTTTTGGGAGCTCTGGAGGTTGCAGCTTGCCTAACACATAGGTACAAAAGTTGCTTTAACTCTTAGCTATAGGGTGAATAAAATAGCATGTTGAATGATTCATTTAAAGTCCTTTTTACAGAAGATAATCTCTGAACTTGTTTGATTGCAGGTGGCCGAGATGTACTCTAAGGTGTGTAAACCAGGAAAGAAGAAGAGAGCTGTGCCTGGGTCTCCCCCAGCCAACCCCGGCTTCCGGACCTTGGGTCGAGGTGACCGGGACCGAGACCGGGATGGGGGGTTTAGTGTAGTGGTCAAACCCCAGACGTGGGCACCTCAGGAGGGCAAAGCAGTTGGCGGGCTCCTTGACGACCACTGCTACGAGTCCATTGGGACAGAGGAGTGTGACCTAGCCTATGAGAACATGGAAGGCGGAGGCGCCTGGAAGCGAGAGAGACCCCCTAACATGTGTGCCACCCTGCGGCCAAGGAGGAAGAAAGCCCAGCAGCCCTTGCAGCAGCAGCAGCCCCCTCCACCGCCACCAACGCAGCAGACACCCAAGTTGCAGCACCTGCCTGCCAAAGCCCTTCTGCTGCCAGGGGAGAACCTGTACGAGAGCATCGGCGACCTGAAGCAGGGCTCTGCCACCTCCAGCACCACCACCATCTTCACCTTCAACGATGGCATGGAGATGTACGTGACAGGGCTCTGAGGCAGCGGCTGCACTGTGACCCCCTATCCTTCCAACACAAGGAGCTGAGCTAATGCCACAAGGAGTGACGGCTGAGCCCCTGTCATGCTCACCCACACATACTGTTTACATTCAAGTCATAACGTCAAGCCTTTCATAGGCTCCAGAGGCCTTGAGGTAGTAATGTTGCTCTGTTATGACCTGGGCTGAATAAAAAGTCCAATTTATTATCCTTATAAGGAATCCAAAGGTAGTGAAAAATAAATGAGCACAAAACCATTGCAGAGCAATCTGTAGGTAACAGTAGCACTTCTATTTTACTGATACATATGTGCAAAGCACAATAAAGTAAAAAGCCTAAATTCTTCCTCAATTCTAGCGGGTAAAAATAGTCGTATATGTGGTCCGAGTAGGACTCCTATTTGGGGGAAAAAGGCAAAGCATTGTGTGAAATATTTTGGTAGCACTTAGTCTGTTGTGAACAGACCTTCCCTGTAGTTGGTCAAGATGTGATTCAGGACAGAATTTAAAGGATATAAATGAACGAATTACTAATCAAAATACTTGAAAGCTCAGGGACCAAGAGAAACAATTAAGAGAGTATTATGAATTAAATAAAAAAAAAAATTGCACATATTTTGCATTCCTCCTAAAAGCTTTGACTAATTTCGACCATTTTCACATTTTAAAAAGCCGACCAGATTCTTCCCCTCCGTCATGTTGTTTCATTATACATGGACTGAACACTGTCTCCACTGCCGTCTGTAAATGAAGTGTTTTACTTTGTTGATCCTGTTTCTGCACTTTGCCTGCTACAAGTTGCATGCTAAAAAAAACAAAACAAAACAAAAAACATGAAAAAAAAAATCAAGCACTGTCATGTGGTACCTCTATATGAATGTTTTTTTTTTCTTCTATTGTCGTTGGTTGTTTATTTTTTGTTAGTGTGTTGCTTTATTTCTCTGTAGAGCTCAAAGCCAGATAGATTAAGGATGTCTTTGGCTCAGTGGCACTCTGTGCAGCAGACGGGAGGATTATTTTTCTCTCCCGTACCTGAAAGAAACACAGTACAGATGTAACAAGACTGAGGAGAACTGCTCGAGTCCTAAAGGTGGAGACAGTCCACTCAACCCCACCCCACACATACGCACACAGACACATACACACAATCCTCCCGTCTGTTCAGTCCTCACTCACGTCTGTGGACTGTTCATCTACATAGTACCCACCTCGTGGTCATACGAGTCTGCTTTGGTTTCATCATAGTGCAGTATGGAAAGCTCCACTAGAACTGATGTGTATTAGCAAAACGTCATGTCTCATCATCACCCCATCGACAAACTCTCTCTCTCTCTCCGTTATCAGTGTTAAAAATATTGCAGAAATGTGAAGCAAATGGTTGGCTAAGCAGCCGAGCATCACCCCGAGGACACCGCACAGAAATTGCATACAAAGCCTGGACAGTAATGACAAATTCATTTGACCAAATATCCCCAGCAAACAATGTGATTATACTGTATGTTGATGCAATGTGTATGTACATGACAAAAGAGAAAGAATAATAAATATATCATCAGTGTCAAGAAATCTATCTTTTTCTATTATGTTCAGTTGTGTTTTTGGAATGACTTTATCTTGTGACACAAACTGCAAAAACGGCTGCAATGTAAATTTCAGTGTATTCTGTTTGTTGTTTTTTCGAAGCCGTGGAGCTACGGTGTGTTCTTGGAAAGCCCTGCTAAGTTAAATGTGGCAGCTAATGTTGTGTGTTTGCTATTCAGACTACAGGGTCTTGTACTCAAAAGCGTGTAATTAAGTGCTAAGTGCAAAAGATTGTAATGTTTTATATCAAGATTACTATTCATGAAATGTCAGTCAAGTTTATACTTTTGTAATAAAGTGGCACTTTAAAAAAAATATGCTTTATCTCATAGTCTCGGTTATTAAAACGGACAGAAAGCAGAATTTGCCAAGCACTGCTGATGATGATGGATTTCTCTAACAGTTGCCATCTTGTGATCTTAAAAGCTGCCTGTAGATTCAAGTATTTAGGACTAGGAAGGAAAGAAAAAGGTCTAGAAATGCATCCCAATAATTGTAATGGCCCTTTAGGGAAATGATTTATAAACACATAATGTTTTCCCACTGATTGAAATCTAAAGCTTTGCATTTTGTCCTTTGCTTCTTTTGTGCACAACCTTGCAGACCTCATTGAGGAGCGTGTATGTGCATGTGTGTGAGTAGCATTCCCATGTTTTTTTTATCTGTATGCATGTCTGTGTGCACGTGCACATGTGCCAGAGTAGCGGGGTCTGCGTCTGAGTGGCTGTGAAGTGTTGGGGAGGGAGGGGGAGGAAAAAAAAAATAGGTCACCCCTTAAAACAAAAAGCTTGCAGTCAACATCGCAACCGTCTGCTGAATTTTCATTGGTGGGCTTGTCTCCATGGTAACAGGTTAACCTTGAGGCAGTAGTCACATGGCTGAGCGAGTCTTCTGCTGTCTTGGAGAATACAGCGTGCGTCGTATGACATCCGTGATCACAGTGTCACCCACTCGGCGAAGAGCTATCACAGGAAAAAAAAAAAAGAAAACCAGCCCAAAACAAACGAGTAGGAGATTCTGTAGGTGTGAAGATGATACCACGTTCACAGCTTATGTGATGTGATAATCTCGCTGCGAGGAGCATGAATGACTGAATAAACATGAATGAATGAGACCGTCAGATGCAGTCAAAGTGCATGACAGTGAAAAGACAGAGGATCAGAGAGAGACAGAGGAGAGATAACACTCAGCATAAGGTCACAAAGTGGCTGGGGAGCCAGGTTTTTCTCCGAAAGGATCAAGAGACGCGAACACGACAGGAAGGTGATTTTTTACTGCTCATTTTTAGCCCTGAAACATTATTATTTACATGTTCACAAGTGAGCATTAACACACCGCACCCAGCACCAGATCACAAGGTTGTTTCCAGCTGTTAACATCAACACTCTAACTTGTGATTCAGGTGAGTCCGTGTGCATTTCCTGTGCTGTAAAATAACACATTTCTCAAAAGTAATAAACACACTATAAATCATACTGGAAGAAGCTTAATGTGAGCTATACTGACCCCTTCAGGCTTTAAAGTGCATTGCAGAGGGGAGCCAGGCGGCCTGTGCGTGAACCCTGAGAGTCAGAGGAGCTTTTAAAGTATTCAAGCGTGAGCATGTGACCGTCCGTGACCCGGCGCCTCGCAGACACGCAATGTCAAACTCCAGCAGTAACTTGGAGAGGTGGATGTAGGAGCTGAAAACTGAATCTGTATAAAAATCTCACTTTTTTCACACCTTGAATGCAAAATTTATATTTTTTACATTTTAATCCTTACCTAATTTCTCCTTTCTTATATGTCTTTACTCTAAATTTAAACAACAACTCTACTTCAGACATAAGTTTATCCCATTTCATACAGAAAAATCCTTCCAGAGCAGCATAAAGTGTGAAAGTTCACTGAATACTTTCTTGTTGCACCAGCTATTCATAAACTCAGACTTGTTTACTTTGTGACTATGTATTTGCAGTAAATTTGACTTTCAGTTGAAAGACAATAATGATCTACAACAATGTTATTTCCAATATCATTTCAGTTCAATTCATGTTTACTTGTATAGTGCTAAATCACAGTAGTAAGATACTGTAAGATATCAGGCACCACAGTATTCTGGAGGAAGTGACTCCTTATGAGGAGCACTTTGCGACAGTGAGAAGGAAAAACACCCTTTTAACAGGAAGAAACCTCAAGCAGAAAGTCTCAACAACTGGTTGAGAGTTTTAGGGGTAATGTAAAATATAATTTTTTTGCTTGTGTTGCAGAAAAAAATTTGAAATTCTAATTTAATTAAAATTTATTTTTAAGAAATGCACGGGAGCACAGTGCTACGGAGGTTAGCATTGTTGCTACACAGCAAAAGGGGCCTTGGTTCAAATTCACCAGCCGACTGGGGCCCTTCCTGCGTGAGTTCCCTCCAGCACTCATGCTTCCTCACACAATCCAAAGACTTGCATGTTAGGTTCTGCATTGGCTGTAGATGGTTGTCTGTGTCTCTTAGCCCTGTGAAAGACTGGTGACTTGCCAGGGTGTACCCCACCTCTCACCCCATGACAACTGAAATATGCCCAAGCCCCACTATGACCCTATGAATTGGATATGTGGAAGAAAGGGGATTGGTGGAAAATCACATGCCATGTAAGTGTAATCACACTGTGTTTATGCCATTACTTTTATATGTTCCCAGTTCCTGTATTGTCACGATTATGCAGTTTTGCTGTTTCATATTTCTCTCTTAATTCTGTTTTTACCTTCCATGTATTCCTCCATGTTTTGTTAATCCACCTGCCTGGACTGGAAAGCACTTTGGGTCCAAGCCAGTTGTTTTTAAATGTGCTATAAAAATATAAGTGATTCAACAACTATGTGCAAATGAACATATCCCCAATTTAAAACAGACTGCACCACACTAACATTTATAGCCTGCAAATCCCATACATCACTGCTGCACAGCTATGTGAACCAAATGCCCAGACTATAATATTAGCCTAAGCCATTTAGATGAGTGCAGAAAGGGTTAATTGGTTTTAGTTGGCTGCTATGAAAATGTGGTTGAATTACATTATAACAGTAAAGGTCTGAAATTATGCTCGCAAAACGGTCAACGTAACGACCGATACATGACCTATAATGGTGGTAGGGTTCGTGCAAACAGACGTTTCACACTCGATCTAATTTCTCCAATGCAGCATAGTCAGACCTATGTCTAGACACAATGGGTTTTATCAGTAGAGATCAGTTGAAGAATCACACAAATACCTTAAAAATCGTCTACTGTGCTGTTCACCCCAAAAAAGAAGCTCTAACTTTTCATCTAGCACCACCACGAGGATTAAATTTATTGTTTTTTTTTTTTTTATTTGAAACTTCCTAAAAATTATAA
>VOQK01009719.1:19582-30543 GCA_015052645.1 Benitochromis conjunctus | reverse complement strand
ACATACTCGACTGGAAGCTAACAAGACCTTGTAAAACAAGAACATCACTTACCCCTTTACCGTTGTAACTGCAGCCCTCGTACTCATGGCCCTGTGGGGTCTGAATTGAACACGGCTGCAAATGCAGAAGAAGTAATGATGTTTTATTACGCACTAAACACCCCACAAACAAACACACCGACATAAAAAAGTGGCACTAAATAAAAAATATAAAAATATAAACCTGAGCTTTAGCATAAACACTACACTTGCTTTTTTTTTTGCTGTAATGAGTATCATAATGACTTATTTAGTTACTTTTTCAGTAGGTAATCCCTATGAGAAAGCTCAAGCTTCAGACACTTAGTGTAAGGCAGTTTTCTTTTTTTTGTCACTTTGTCTGATGGCAGTGAGAACAGAAATCCCTAACATGGTCATCTCATGCACACAGCTCTGGCTAGCAAGCAGCTTTGGTCCGCACAGAAGACACATCCACCTGACATAAAAGATTTTGTTCACAAGGAGCAGCCAATCAGAAGAAAGTTGGCTTAAATGGAATGTAACCTAAAGGGACAGAAGCTTTAAAGATTTGAGCTGCACCTAGGCTCTTCAACCGCTTAAAAATAAGCTTTATTTTTAAACTGTGAATTATGCAAAGCTACTCCTCAGAAGTCCAAATATAAAAACCAGGAGGTGCAAATGGGCATAATGGGTCCACTTCAAGTTTTATCACATTTCCGTGATACTTTCCTTGCCAGAAAAAAAAAAAGAAAATGAAAAAAAGAAAATCCCTGGTGAAATTAATTGTTACTGTTTTATGTGATTGAGGAGAAGCTAATAATATCAGCTCATTATGCAGAAAGGTAAAGTCAGCAGATTCAGAATGTGAAGTATGAAACATGCCCTCTGGATAATATGACGAACATGCACAAGCTAACTGTGAAGGGGTCTCTAATGAGGTGCTTTATTCAGTAAGCCTAACAAGTTTTATTACAAGAGTTCACATCAAAAAGGGCAGCTTTTCACTCCTCCATTCAACATAAATAGTGTTCACTTAGCTTTAACACAAGTACATTTTCAAAGAAATAATTATATGTTCCGTTAAGTGGTGTTGGTTGTTAACAGCTAGGCAAACAGTAGAAGGTATGAGGATCAAAAAAGTGAAAACAGGGTTGTTTGCACATCAGTGAATCAAAGATGTAACAAAAAAATCTCAAGAAGGAAAAATGAACACAAGAAAGCTTTACAGCTGTTTTGATGACTGCCTGCAGTGTACATTGTAAAAATGATAGAAATACATGAATATGAAGATGAAGCGATTTCCACACACAGGTATGTAGAACATAACGCTATAGTTACAGACAAACTTTCTTGTTTGCATGACAGTGAAGGCATCACGGAAATTTGGGAGCTGACAGAGTTATGGCTCATTTTGCTTTTTTAATTGATACAGCTGATTTATGAAACATGAAATGTAAAATTCTGATTATTTTTTTATACTATTTAAAGGAATATGTGTATTGCATTTTCAAACACCAAGCAGGCACATTGCAACTTTGTTGTTGTGTTTGTGTCCGTGTCCATCAAGAGGTGCCAAAAACTGCAGTTCCTTTAGTGACCACTTGAGGCTGGATGCAAAATGAATAAATCCCCATATACTGCCATCTTAAAGTGTCCAACTTTAAAGCATAAAAAAAGTTTTTTGGGCTCTACGAATAGTTCTGACCCTTCCAACATAACTCATATCATCATCATAAGACATAACATCATTTTGATTGATAACCTGACTAATGTTATGGCTTGCCGTGTAGTCAAGAACATCCCAGAAGTTTGTTCTTCAGTTTTGGTGAATGGAAATCTGGTATTTTATTGCTATTTAGCATTAATTATCTGGTATGTTGTTTCTCAAGACCTTTTATCCATACAAGGTAACTTGTGGCTCTGTTACAAGGTAACGGTGGGGGCCAAAATGTTAATTCTTCAAAATGCAGTCGGCTTGAAACCAAAACTATGAATTAAAATATGAGAAAATCAATAGATTTGAATGTAATGAATTCCTGTTTTTTTGTTTGTTTGTTGTAATCACTACGAGCGACTCTTTTCATGTAAGGGTAATCATATTAATAAAAAATAATAATTCTAGCCATTCAATCCAAGTCCACTCACTTGAGATGGTAGAAATGTTAGAGCGTGCTCTATGAGAAGACGCATTAACCTCTTTGAGTAGAAGATAAACTCGTCTCGGCTGGTTTCTTTGTTCCTGCGGCGGAGGAAATCAAAACGTTTTTAAATTTCAGATTATAGGACTGCAGGAAGGACATCATGATCACATGTCACTACCTGATGATGGTGTGCAGGCCTCTGACCTGCGGCGTACTCTCGAGGACACTGAGCGTCTGGGGCAACGGCTGCGTCTGCTGGGCAGAGGCCAGGAGCGCCCTGAGTCAAAGTAGATCAGATCGAAAGGTTTAACTTTGTTAGTCCGACACACTATCAGAGAAAAGAGATTCTGAGGCGGTGGGGAGTTCTCAGAGAGGACAGATGAGACAGTGTGTGGAAGCCATAGAGGACACAGTTTGAATATAAAATTTCCAATTAAAATAAGCGGACCAAAGTCACAGAAGTGAAAATATGTATCAGCATACCTGACACTGAGCTCACGCTGCACAAAGGGAGGACAGAGAAAGACGATAAATGAAAATAATAGTAGAAAAAAAAATGTTTCAGAAGATAAGGATGGTGATGCTGTTTTTCCTATTGTAAAAAAAAATCTTTTAATATCTGGCCCTGACACTGCCAATGCAGTAAAACCATGCTTGGGTAGAAAAACCAAAAGAAAACACCTTCAGCCGGGACCTCAAAATTACTGAAGCAGTGTGGAGGCATCTTGACACAGAACAAAACAAAAGGCTGCCAAAATCCAATGAAGAGTTTTGAAACTTGGAGAACTATTCCTAAAGACTACTAATGAAATGACAAGAACGCAGGCCTTAGAGTTCAGGCTGTGCTGAAGAATAAAAGTGGCCACACACAGCTCCCCACACACATGAGGGACGGCTCAAGACTTTGGCAGAGTACTGTATGATTTTAGTTGGTTTTCTTCTTTCTTTGTATTTCAGATAACTAACATCAACATTTGCATCTAATCTTTGTTTTTAGTTTTAGTTACTGAGTACATTCATTCCTAATTATTTTTTTTAATTGAATAGATAATTTATTAAAACAGCAGGGCACTGAGGATTTTATCATATATGACTCAAACTGGAGTACATATATACTCCTTTTACTGAGGACTGTTTTCAGGATGGGCTACATTCGACTGACTCAGCATGTTCATCACAATAAAGGAGCATGATAACAGTAGAGGTCACATGGCTACACACTTCATCCCAAATGTTTCCCTGCAAAATAAGTGCATGCATTTTACTCCTTAGACTTCCCCTACACAGAATATGCTTAATTTTTTTCAGTGTCATGGGGGGTTAAAATGGCAACACTTATTACTGGTGGGATTACTTGTAAAATCAACAAATCGTAGGTTTTGTGTTTTTAATTCAGTTTGCTGGCAATATTTTTCAAAGTTAAAGGGTTAAAAATGTGAAAGTTTGCTCGATGTATTTTCTTCTAAAGCCATTTATCCCACAAAGAATTGGGAGTCTTTCAGCTTTCAGACACATGGTGGCACCATGCTCTCAAGTATACAGAGTGCTTTGGCGACTCACCTCCTCCAGCTGGCTGTGAACATGCTGGACAATCAGATCAATGGCCACCATATTCCCACCACCTTGGAGGGAAGAAAAAGCCGAGAGCAGCCAGAGTTAACAAATATGTCCAAACATTTTAGTTTAGGTGGTTTTTAGCAAAGACGAGGCCTGTCTGACTCACCTCTTGGTACAACAATATCTGCCAGCCTCATGGTTGGCTCGATGTACTGCTCAAAGGCTGGCTTCACAAACTTGTTGTATTGCTTGATTACGCCTTCAATGTCCCGTCCACGCTCTGTGATGTCTCTGCGGAGCCGGCGGACGAGCCGGATGTCTGAGTCTGCGTCCACAAAGATTTTCATATCCAGGAGCTGCAGGTGCGAAGAGCAAACGCCCCTGAACGCTTCAATAATGTTCATTTCAGCAAAGCAGCTGCACAAACAATTCCTGGTGATGATTAGTCTGCTTCACTCAAGAATTCTTCAAAAGAAAGGAAATAAAAGAATGCACTGTCTTACCTGAAGAAGCTCTTTGTCTGCAAACGACATAATTCCTTCAAAAATGATCACACTGGCACCGTACACATTTTTCTGCAAGAAGAGGAGGGAAAAACGAGTCTTTAAAGAAGAAAGCGGCGCCACAAACAGTCGTTTGAGCTTTTATAAGAGTAAAGCTGCAGTGTGTCACTTTGACACATAGTTTTAAAAATTTAAATTTCATTTAAGTTTAATACATTTTCAGCTTTGAATGCTGCTGCCTCAACACTCGGGTTCTTTCTGGTCCATCTCATCTTTGGCATAATCAACACTGAGATCCCGTTCAAGCACTAAAACCGAACTCACCCAGTCTTTATGTCTCCTGTGTGTGGTGAAGTCATACACCGGGATCTTCACACTCTTGCCCAGCTTCAGTTTTCTCAGGGTGGAAACCAGGAGCTCAAAGTCAAATGCTCCCGGGTGGTCAAAGTTGTAGTCGTTCTTTGCGGCCAGAGCCTGCTCCTCGGGGGATAAAACCTGAAAGACACAAAGTAAAGATGAATTTCAGAGGCTCTTCCTGATTAATTATTAAAAGATTTTAAAGGAGGGTTTATTTTATCATTTAGATAGGCTTATTATCATCAATATGAACCATCAAAGTCCTGGGCTGAAAATGCAGCTTTACTATAATGCTAACAACTGAAGTTCCTCTAATGGCCAATGACCACTTTAGTGACTGCAAACGAGTCAGTCCTCATAGACTCCAAAGTTAAAATGCGCAACTTAACAGCCTTCAAATAATGTTTTAACTCTGGTACAAAACACAGCTTTGATGTTTTAAGCTAATGTACCCATTCGTGACAAGTGTAGTGAGGGTGTATTTTTCAAAAACGGACCCATTTATCCTAAAGTTAAGGAATGATGCTGAGGCCTAATGTTAGGAACGTGGACCATCTGACTGACTGGCGTGAACTGACAGGCTTCACTTCGCCTCCTGGAGTCTGCACTTTGGGTCAACCATTCCTGCCTCCCGCACACGGTACATGACATTTTCTTTGTAATTTACTAACTTGAGATGTATTTATGTGACAAATTTAATTGAGATCATGAGTTCCTTTGCAGCAGAGCAAAGAGTTACATTCTTTCACTCACAAAACAACCACAATGCACAAATATAATTGGAAACATGAGCAAGATTTAAAGTCTTATAGAGGACTGAACATCTCTGCTTATGAGTGTGCAGCCTACAGGAAAAAAGTCGGTATGAGGAACTTGTTATGACGCTCTATCTGTAATGATTAGGTTTTCCCAACTGATCTCAGCTAAAGAAGTTAAATGTATGAGTGTATGAAAACAAACACAGATCACAGATCAGTGGATGCCTTCTGGACCGATGACTTTGTAACTCACAGCTGGTGAGAGCCATAGCTGTCTGCAGTAATGAATAACACGTGGCACTGTGGTAGAGTGCATCCAGTGGTTTAAGAGCATTAGTGACAGCATGAACATACAGGATAGGTCTATAATCCTGTGTAGACAGTATGGTGGATTGTATAATGACTTGTTTTGGCTTGAGCATCAAATTGGAACTTTGTGTTTGAACGAGATGGAGGACAATCTACTGTCTAAACAAAATATGCAATGTTTCTGCACTGTATCAGTTACATGCCAGTTTAGAGCATGGACAGAAATGTTTAATTAATTCAACGTCTTTTCTAAAGGTTTAACAAACAGTCTGACATGTTGGTTTCCTGCTGGTACTCAAATTGATTACCTCTATCAAGAAAGTTATGCGATTGGCTCTGTTTGTTAGCAGGATTAGACAAAAAGTTAAAAATTTACATGAAAATTTTACAAGTGGTGTGGCTTAGTTTCACCTAGAAATCTGGAGTCAGGGTTTTGGGGATGAGACTTCTTCACACATATTAAAATCTAAAAAGAAAAACCGTGAGATATACTTTTGGATCCAGAAACTCAATTCATAAAGGCTGTGGAGGGAATTTTTAGTCTTGGTATGAAGTCTCAAACTCTTTCTTGTTTAGCATACACTGGGTGATTTAAATGAAGTTTAATTGAAGTTTTTACAGTGTATTTTGTTCCAGACTCCTCCTAAAGACAAATATGCTACTCCATTGTTCTGTTTTTTTTCCCCTGCAGCTCTCTGTAGGTTCATTTTCACTGGTGCACCACATGAACAGTCTGTCATTCGAAGGCTGCAATTTTAAGGCAAAACCACAACCTCTTATTAAATCAAGTGACAGCAGTACAATGATTACTTTGAGTCTGTGATGGAAATGCTCCTAAGATTACCGAAAGGTTTTCTCTGCACGTAGATCATTTCTTTCTTTAACAAGCCAAGAGATAATCTGTAATAATTACCAAATCGATAGACAAAAAACACAAACAGGCGTCACCTTGTAGAAAGAATCCATCGACAGTAGCACAACCCACGGCACATCCAGAGCCTCAATGATCTTATTGGCCACGGTGGTCTTCCCTGAGGCGCTGCCCCCACACAGCCCTGCAGATCCACACAGCATTTCAAAGGACCATTATGTGTGTTTTTCAGAGTGTGTCTAATGTTGTCTGCTGGTATGCATGTGTGATAGCACTAAAATGTTCATGGGTATAATATGAGAGAAAAGGACATTAAGGACAGCTTCTGCAGCTCAAAGCCACGACTTGGCAGTCTGGAGGACCAACAACATCATCAACGAGTGTCGTACCAATGACAAAGGCTTCTTTTGACTGAGCTCCGTGCTCGTCATACCAGGGAGGGCGGCCAGCGGTGTAGATGGTGCGTGTGCCTGTGCGGAGCAGAGGAGGCTCTGTTTTACTCAGCGAGGTAGCGCTCTTCCTGCGAGGGGCCCCGGCCGGGGGCAGGAGGCGGTCCAACGAGTCCTCCCCGCTCCCACTGCAAAAACAGCAAACAGCAGGGCAGGTCACAGCCTGAACAAATGAGCCATGGAAGAAACGGGTTTAATACAGTCACAGCTACTTTTCTAGCCCTATAGAGTTATTATATCAAATGGTATAGTCTGTATTCTCTGATTTCTAATGCAAATATATATTTATTTTGAAAATACTTACTGGGCTTTATCTGCATGATGCATTCACAGTCCCTCACAGTGCTAACACTAACATCACTAACATCATTTTTTGTGCTTATGATCTTAAGATTAAAGGTTAGCTAAAACTTATGGCAATTTTCAGTAGTTTTGCACAAATCTGGGCACAAACCACGGAATTGGACAAATACTTTTGACCCTTTTGGTTTCAAGTTAAAAGTCAGAGAAATAATTGTTTTTATCGTTCAGCCTGGAGGTGGACGTGCCATTTCACAGCAGAAAAGTCAGCAGATACATAGACAGAGCAGTGGAGTTTAGTTGGTAAACAAGCAAAACAAAACTAGATGTCCTCCTGAGAACCAGCCTATTCATTGATGTCCTCTGTAATGCAATGGATTTGGTCTATATCTTTTGACTTATTTGTGCTAGCTTACTAAGTCCTGATGTACTAAGTAGAAGGGCTTTCCATTGATATCTCATGTGTCTTAGGTGGTCTCTCTTAGCTCCAAAGAGGAAAGAAATAACAAAAAAGTTCAAGTTCCTCAGTTCTCAGAAGGATATATTAATCAATTGTATAGAAGCAACTCAAATTTATGCTTAAATAGAAATGCAATAACATGAATGAAATATTCATCTTCCTTTCAATTAACCTGCCATTGGCCCATATACCCATACATGTACATCCATACCTACACATTCATAGGAATACAAATACAAGTTAAATTATACATTTATACGCATTAGAAAGGATTCAATCTTTACCATAGGCAACCATCCTTAAACCATCCTGTTTAAATATTTTACTAAAAAATGTGGACCTCATGGTCAAAAACAACAACAAGGTACAATTTCTAGAATGCCAAAACCTGCTGTGCAAGAACAAAAGAGTTTTGTCCGTTTATGCAAAGACATTACTGTTTATGAGCTCTGCTGTTGATCACTGAGGATCAACAATCTCATGTAAGCGCCACATCCAGGTGTTCTGCAATAGCAGTTTAAGGACATCTGCTGCACTTTTGACTGCATGACATTTTGGCACAACTTAAAAAAAAAATAGGATTTTAATTACAATGCAAATCAAGAACATTTAAAAATGTAACACAGTGCTTTTCTACATCATCTGAGCACTCTAAGCACTTCATACAAGAGAAGGATCTCTTTCAGCTCTAAGATGATATGAATCATATGCTCTGACATTTACAGGAACCACATTAAAACATAAGTGAGCATTTCTGAGAGACTTGACACTGACGGCTTGTGCCACCATAATCAAAACACTAAATATAGCTTTTAGAAGAATGGTGTTTCGTCCCTCCAGTGAAGTTCTGAGTCTTCAGGAAGTACATATAGTGAATGAGTGGAGCTTTTCTAGCATGGTGTGGTATGAGAACACTTTATTAACATAAAGAGATGTTGGTTTTTCCTTAATTTGTCAGCTATATGGGTATGGATGATGGGAATTTGCAACTACTGTTTTACAAATACAGAAATAAACATGCTTCAAGAAAGTATACAGCCGATTAATCCATAGTGAATACTGTTCCGGCTCCACCTCAGCAAGCTGAGGGTTTGAAAGGCTAACGTCACTGTACGCTCAAGATAGTGAATGCCAAGTTGATCCACAGGCATTTGTGCAAGTAGATAAAAAGTGTGTGTGAGGGTGACTGCAGCTTGTCGCATAAAGGCATTGTGAGAGCTCAGTAGGAGTGGAGCTGTACTATTGTTATCATAACAATGCTATAAACACATGCTGTGACTCTTTCTCGCCACTATTTTAACTCCCGATACTGTAGCCACAAAACAAAAGCTTTAAGTTACACTGTCATTTTTTTACGGTTAATGTGCAGTACTGGCATAAAGAATCTGAATACTGATTTACCTCTGCCTATAGTGTGGTAGTGATACTGTAAGGTCATTTATTAGTTACACGGCAGCTTAGATCACAGTGATTTAGATGGAAGATAGAAAAGTCAGCTTAGCTTTTGCATCATGCTCTCTGGGAACACTTTCTGGACTTCTACACTCCCACAGGCAATAATTAGAAAGTAAATCGGTACCCTGCTTGTTTTGGATGTGATGCACTACTACAGCGCATGCATACTAAATGGGACAAATCTTGAATGGAAGTGAAGACTAATGAGTGTTTTGCATATTCGACCGAGGTCTTTATAAATGTGCAGTAATGACACATTTCAAGCAACCCAAATAAACCCGTCTCTCACACCAAAATCACTGCAAACTAATCCGGATACGACGCTCCCTCTGACCTGTCAACAACCCCTGGTTGCAGACTATTTATAGCACTCACACAAGTATCCACAGTGTATATGTAAGTTTTGTTAGGAGAAAACTGGCAGGCCGTCTGTGCTGAGAGAAAACAACAGCAGCAACACTGCAGTCAGCCACATCTTACCTGCGGTCAGACCTCAGCGACCAACAGCCGGAGATTCTGGCTCCTGTACAGTCCAGCAGAGTCAAATCTGCTTCGGACGACAACCTGTTACCCTCCAGCTCACCCGTCACTGTGGCAACCTCCCCAAAAACAACAGCAAGCGGCCCTCAGCACTGACCGAGGCCGTGAACGTGTTAATTAAAGGTCTATTTCTAGTCTGTTTTCACTTTGTGCATTCACACGTCTGTGAAGCCTTAATCATCTGAAAAATCTGCTCTTCTCTGCGTGTCCTGCTTTCGCTCTCTCTCGGCGAGAGAGTGAGTGACAGAGTCTAAGAGGATCACTGTAACACTGACAGCAAAGAGCTGCTTGGCTGGTATTAATAGAGCCACCTCTAAATAAAAAGAAGCCATGATGGACGTCTTCTGTTGATCCTTCCTCTCAGTTCACTGACCTGATCTACAGAAACACTACAAAGCCAGATGGGGCATAATGATTTCTTATAATACACGTCATGTGAGAAAACAGTGAAAACTGTCAGTCACTGTCCTTACAGAGGGAGTCCGGCTGACCAACAACCCAGACAGACAGACACCTGAAAACAGTAGAAAATCATTATTTATCATTGTTATCTTCAATATGGCTTCACCATTCTAGTGCTCGTGGTCTCTGACCATTGGGTTATGTTTCGACTTCTGTAATATTCGTGTGTACAACGAATCTTGGTTCTTGTGACACTGAGTCTTTGGTCTCTGTCGTTATTTGATCATTATTCAGATAACGACTTTTGGTATTGGTGCTGCGTTTTAATCTTTATTCCGTCTGTTATCATGTCACGTGTTTCGCGACGTGGCAAAGCTCACATCACCTCAAACCTGCTTCATGAACATGACCATGAGTTCACTCTACTCAACTGGCCCGCACAGTAACCAGATCTCAATCCAACAGGGGGCACCTTTGGGATGTGGTGGGACAGGAGATTTACATCATGGATGTGCAGCCGACAAATCTGCAACAACTGTGTGATGCTGTCACGTCAGTATGACAAAAAGTTGATTAGTTCTTTTCTTTAAATAAGAAAGAAAAAGAACGTGCATTAATCTGAAGATTAAGCTTCTTATAAGTTACACACTATTAACAGGCTAAAATAAGTTCAACGAGCGCCGCCTCAAACTTCTCCAACAGAAAAAAAATGATTGAGGTATTACTTCCTTGCTAATGTTTGCTTGAAATAAAGCTTGAAATACAGAGGTTTATTTATGATCACAGATTGACCTCGTGACTTCAGAGACTGTGTCGCACGACTGAGTCAGCATGCAGCTCACCTACTTCTGAAGCGCAT
>VOQK01009712.1:13475-24277 GCA_015052645.1 Benitochromis conjunctus | reverse complement strand
CCCATGCAAAGGCTGTGGACTCATAGAGCCTCAGTGTCAGCAGATGAAAGCAGAGGGAGATTCTGGGGCTGGCACCCATCTCCTTCTGTCCTGCCACCATGGTCTCTTATTTCACAGAGAAAATTAATAACTTTAACAAACATCAATGAATGAGGGCCTGATGTTTGGTTGGTTTGTCGGCTGGCCTGGTGTATGTGTGTGTACTGCGTACACATGCCTAGATGTGTGTGTCGTTGCATTTACGGTTGTGTGTTTGAGCTCATACCTTACTTTATGTGAACCATTTTAGTTCTGCTGAAAGAGCCTGACAGGAATAGTTTACAGGAATAGTGTACAGCAGAGAAACTGACAGGTTGATGAATAGTAACAGGGAGACAAGATTTTGGGTGGGGGTGTGTCAGGCTCCACTTTGGTTTGATCTGATCAGAATGTTGTCTTCTTGAAACGCCGTAGTGTCGTCTTTTGAGGCCAAGAAGAACTGAGAGATGGATGGATGAAGGGAGGGATGGATGGATGGGAGAATGTGACCACTTCTGAGGCATTGTCGACAGCCACGCTGAATAGGCAGCGGGCCTGCCTGGAACCACGCCTGTATTTATGATCTTCAAAGGAAGGATGACACACACACGCTCACGCACATCCACAAATTATTGATAGTTACAGGAAAACACATGCTTGTGCAAGTGTGGCACATGCAAATTTGCATATAGATTTCTTCTCACACATAATAAATAAAGCTTTGAACACATCTAGAAAAAGCAGTTCTTACATACATGACGCCAGCACAAGTACCACCGCTGATAATGTATATGTAAGTGGTAACAGCAGGTCAGTTTTAGTGAAATGTGTGTTGCTGTTTAGCTATAAATGGTACCTTTATGGTCAGAGTGGTGCAAAGGTCTTTACAGTTCCCGCGGGAAGTAATGTGCACATTGAGAGAGTTGTCCACCATATTATATATGAAACAACCACTGGTCATGAGGGAAAAATGTGTATTCCCCAGTTGGTTGATGAATAGTTCCTTGAGGTTGCTAGCTGTCACTTGGTGAAACAGGTCGTAAAGAGGGTGATGCACCAGAAATCTCCTGGTGATTTTGATTGATAGCCAATCGCTGCAGTCACCTGTAGTTTGCATAGAGAATGCCAGCTTGTCTGTAAACATTCACTAACTATTAGAAAGAGCTAAGAGCTAAGTAAAGCACAAAAAAGTCGGGTGCAATCTGGAAACTGAGAAAGTTCACCTTCAGAGTAAAAGTAAACACATTTCAAATGTGCAACTTTTACTTTCAAGGCAAACATTTTACACTTTGAGAGTAGTTGGTGAGTGATTGCAAACTCAAACATTCACTAACTACAGAGCACAGTGATAATCTGATAGCAATGAAACCAAAGAAATTCCATAGAGGTCAAGAAATACATCCTACAACATACACAAGAAATCAAGAAAGTTTTTCCTTTGTAAATGTTGGTTGCCAGGAAGGGACTGATGACTGATTTCTAGGCCAATGTGATTGGGGCTTAAGCAAAAACCAATTTCACTGAGACTTCCATCAACCTTCAGCAACTCACCAACCACTCAGAGTATAGGCTACACATTTTTCACTGGTGAATGGTGGTTGTCAGTTCAGTTTCTAGGCCTGTGTGATTGGGACATTACATCGTCACGCATCCAAAATGGCAGAGAAGATAACCTCACATGGTTAGCCGTCATGTGACTGAAAAACCTCAGTACCTGCATCAGCATCTGCAACTGTGCAAAACAAAACTGTGCAAGATGCTAACATGCTGATTGTTAGCATTTTGAGGGTTCAGTCTTTTGCTGCTTAGGAGAGCAGAGGAACTAAAAACTCATAATAGTTTGATATCTAAAGCAGTGAGACACTGCTAGCTTGGCTATCTCTAAAGGTATGATAATTATGACACTGGATCTGGATATGAACAGTTTTTGACTGTGAAGTTGACTGGTGGCAGCATGTGCCAGCAGTTGACTGGTGGATACTTCATGAGGTTGCTAAGCAGCTGAAAGAAATATGCAGCTTTATGTGGAGATTGGGAAAATGTCAAACACTTAGAAAGCCATCTTCATGTTTTGTTAATAGGACAGGTAACCCAGAGGATGAACTGCAGATATAAGAACTGCACATTTATATTAATTCAATCATAATATTATAGACGCCATCCATACTGATCTTCTTAGCTTTGAGGAAGTAAATAGGTATACTGCCCAAATAGTGAAACCTTTCTTTTATTTGTTAACACTGCTACGATCTGAGGAACATTCATTCACTGACCATGCCCTGAAAAATCTTTTTATACGTGGAGTAGCAAAAGCTCCCGATGAGATTAAACTGCATTATGGGAGCTATTCCACTTTGCAGAGCTAGAAACAAATTTGGCAAAACACTGACACCTCTATATGACAAATTTTGATTTATTTGAACTAGTCTGCATGCTCCATACCAGGAAAAATTTAATGAATTTACACAAGTGTCAATATGTGCTCTGTTTCAGCTTAAAGGCAAAAACAAAAATAGATGGCTGTTTACTCTGTGTGAATCTCTCTATTTGCCTTTCAGTGTCCCATCAAGACACATGAAAAGCAGTGTTGCAGCAAAAAATACTTTACGGTGTTTACAGACACAAATAATAAAACGTAAACTGTGGAAAGCCTCAGCCTTGTACAGTTCAATTCATTCCACGGAGCCAGCACTGAGAAACAGTGGTGAGACCACTGATTTTCTGCTGGCAAATATTTGAAGAGCTAATTTGGAGGGGTTGGGTTTGCTTGTGTGTGTCCTTGTGTGTGCATGTGGATGTGTGTTTCACCTATAGGCAGCAAGAGAACCAAGTAGCCAAAAGCTTTTAAATTAAAGATGACCATTTTGGAAAACTGGCATAAAGTTATTACTATTGCTTATTTATTAGAGCACCCATTTAACACTAATTGTCCCTTCTGTAACTCATTCAGTCAACTAGCTGTTCAACAATCTGTCAGTCAGTCAGCAAGTCAGTTTTTCTGCCAAGCAATCCACCTGCCAAACATCCAGGCAATTAGTATGTCTCACCGCTGGTAATTACCCTATTACGCAGTCAGTCATCCAACATCAAGCCAACTAATGACCCTTGATCTTTATGCAGCCGGGAAAAAATAGTGGCAGGCTACTCCAGGAAATTGATTGCTTTAATTGATTGTGATTGTTGTTTACAATGTAAAACAAAAAGCAGGGTTGTCAGAGTACAGAGCTGTCAAGGGCACAGAAAGACATAGACAACAACTGGAAATGTGAAGTGGCAGCAATAAAGGGCAAAGCTTGTGTTTGCTGCTTGCCTGTCTGCCAGCAGAGTGTGGACAGGACTCTCCAGTGCGCCCTGTGCCCAAGAGGGGCGGGGTGGGTGGCAGAGTATAGGAACAGAGGGAGCAAAGGAGAGAGAGGAGGGCAGGACTGGCAGGGTGCGGTCTGAAGTGGCAACAGATCGTTTTGGATCACTCAAATCCCTTCAATTCAACTGGAAAGCTGCAGCTTGTTGCACGCCGGCCGCATATGGAGAGGAAAAGCCTTCAATCCAGAGAGGGCACCAACCAAAGAGCAGGCAAAAGTGGCTGATGTTATGACAGTTTCCCAGCGCAAAAGAAAGAGGGGGAGAGAAACCACAACACTGCAACTTGGATATCAGTAACCGCTCTCTCTCTTTAACTCTCTCACCCACCAAATCGACTTTGAACCTGTTTGTTTAAAATGCACGGACTTTACAGCCTGCACACTTACTGTTGATTCTGTAAGGCGGTGGGAGCGAAGTTTCTCAATACAGGGTCGATGTTCTGGAAAAGCTAGAAACTTTTTGGTATCCAAATGGTGCCCCGTGCAGCCGAGGTGCTGAGCTTCTTTTATCCGAGTTTTTCGGACGTGGATTTGCAACTGTCACGGACGATGGAGTCGGTAGCCAAACCGCGGAGGTACTGAAGACATCTCTCTCCCCCGGGAGAGTCCTCCCTCCCCCCGGGGCGATGCGGATCTCCTTCCTCCTTCTCACCGCCTCTCTGTCTGCCTTGGTCCTCCTCCTCTTCGCACCTGCCTCGGAGGGCTGCGGGCCGGGGAGGGGGTACGGCAAAAGGCGGCTCCCGAAAAAGCTCATCCCGCTTGCCTACAAGCAGTTCAGCCCAAACGTCGCCGAGAAGACCCTAGGAGCCAGCGGGCGTCCCGAGGGCAAGATAACACGCAACTCCGAGCGCTTTAAAGAGCTGACGCCAAACTACAATACAGACATAATCTTTAAAGATGAGGAGGACACGGGCGCCGACAGGCTCATGACCCAGGTGAGAAGGGGGATGAATGAGTAGCCTACGTATACGTTCGCAAAGATGCGATACAGGCCAGCGTTCCTAAATATATCTGGTATTGCAAAAGGGGGAAAAGCTTTTTCTTTCTTTCTTCCTTTTCTTGTTTTTTGTAAAGAAAGAATCGGCTGAAAGCTGATTGTAGCAAGCATACCACAAGGAGTTGAATGACTAGGTTAGTTACACTGTTGCATCCAGTTGTCTGCTCAATATCTCTGGTGAGTCAGATGTTTGAACTACAGTGATTGATTTCATTGACTCCGGGTCCTCTGGGTTTTGCTGCATGTCATACTGAACTGTTATTCACGTTTGTGTTTTTTTTTTACAATCTGAGGTATCCTGTATTTATTTTAATGATTATTATTATTTTAGTCACTCATGCGTCCCTGCTAGTTATCTTACTGGGCTCTGCTGTTGTCATCCTATTTTTGATCCATCTATTGTCACCACATAATGCCCCTGATTAACAGCCTTATCAGAAACACACTGTCCACACTGTAAAATGTTTTTCCTTTACATTTGTTGATTGCTACGATGTAATCATTCTTCACAGACATGTCATTGCATTCAATTTCTCTTATAGTGTTCACATTTTATCTCACGTTTAAGTGATACTGGGACTAGAAGATTTCTTTATGTTTCTAACAGTCTGCTTTCCTTTTGTTCTTGTTTGTTCCTCTCTTAGCGGTGTAAAGACAAGCTAAATTCTCTGGCCATCTCTGTGATGAACATGTGGCCAGGTGTGAAGTTGAGAGTGACGGAGGGCTGGGATGAGGACGGTCATCATTCAGAGGACTCATTGCATTATGAGGGGCGTGCTGTCGACATCACCACGTCAGACAGGTAGGCTAGAATAAGTTATGTGCTGTAAATAGGCCGGACATTGGCCAGAGAGCATTTAAACTGCTTGTAGTGTGTGACCTGTGACACTCAACAAGTTAAACTGTCAGTTAGCTTATCTGCAATGTGATGAGTCCAGCAATTGGTAAACAAATACACTGCATATTTTAGCTGATAGCAAGTTTACATATTTCAGTCGAAATGTGGGAAAAATTCCTTCCATACAACCTGTCAACATAAATGTCAAAGTAGAAATGCTCTTTTTTGTCAAGAATTTGAATTCAGACTGACTCGTGCTGGAAATTAATTATACATGTTTGTCCTTCCATCAGGGACAGGAATAAGTATGCTATGTTGGCTCGCTTGGCTGTAGAAGCTGGATTTGACTGGGTCTATTACGAGTCCAAAGCCCACATTCACTGTAGCGTCAAGTCAGGTAAGAGATGGAAATTAGAACAATGTACTGTATGTATGCATTATCAAAGTGTCTCTTTCTGTGTTTTTGCTTTTGTGTTCAGCTGTTATTACTGCTAATGAGGCTGATGCTACAACATTTGACAGTGAGCCGCTAATGGTTTAGTTTCCCATTCATTGCCTATATTAACACTCTGGGTGTGTGCTTAAGTGTATGGTCTACTGGGAGCCAATCAAAGCAGGTTGTGCACCTGTGCTCTTTGCCCAATTCAGTCTTACATGTTGGTCTTAATAGATGTTGTGTAGTCATTATATAAATCATTAGTTAACACGGTTTTAGGATATTTAGCTGTACAATGCATGAATTAAATGAATGAAAACAAATGTAAGTGGGCTTTTCTGCATTAAGTGTAGGACTCTCTGGCAGCTAATGCTCTACATGCAGTAGCACATTTTTCATCAAACACCATGAAAGTTATATGGTGGTTAAATTAAAAATACTTCAATTGTTTGACATAATAGTATTTTCTGTATTTTAACTGTATATTCAATCTGCATTTTTGTGGTAGATCCATAATATTGCAGTACACATACTTTATCAGATGCTTTCTTCGTGCAAACAATAGCTGAAAGCATTCCACCTCCAGCTATTCTACCTTTTAAGACACTTAAGAAATCCATTTACCCATGTCTGGTACCACCAGTTATTTGATGCCAAACTGCATTCTAGCAGTCTGCTGAGGTTAGTAGCCTGTGAGATGATTAACTCTCTCTTTGTTCGCTATTGCTTTTCCTTCAGTAGGTTTCTCTGAGATCTCTTATCTGAGTCTTATCACCCCCTGGTCTCTGCAGCCTTCAGGCTTACAGACACACACCTTGGGCAAATATTTGGCTGCCTTAAGACAGCCCTCTCACACAAACACCCACGCACATTTATACCGATTCATTTCTGTTTCACAATTATTTTGCCGTAATTAGTGATTCTATTCTATTCTATTCTACTGTTTTGCCAGTTCATTTAAGGTGAAAGTACTATATAGGCTAAGTAATAGCAGGATTCTTTGCTAAGATTCAAGCCCATTGTGATGTCTCAGTTTGTATAGAACCGCTGAGACTGGGGCATGTGACCCAGTTTAAAACACAAACTCTGCTGTAATCCAAACAATATCTAGAACCAGAGTCTGTGTACTTTCCTGGCTCTCTGACCCCAGGCCGTGCTCTGACTGTGGTGATACAATCAGCTGGTTATCCATTAGCTCTTACTGACTACGCCTCAAAAAACTCATCTTGCCACCTCATCTCGCTGCATCTTAAAGGGCCAAATAGCTCAGATATACTCTGCAACAGTGGCACTTCCGCAATAGCCCCAAGAAAAATAAAATAGTATAATTAAGCATTTTTCCTCTGTTATTACTCTGCTAATGGTTAAATGTGAAAAATCTGCTTCAGAAACATAGAAATACCGTACATGTACATACCATGGCACTGAACACTGTTTCCGTAACAGAGGGCACTACATGAAAAATATGAAGTTACAGCATCGGGATACTGATCTTTTGCCTATTTTTTGTAAGATCCCCATTATTTGATTTGCCTTAGAAAAAATGTTTTGGGAACAATTTAAAGTATTTAAAATCATATCAATTTATTGTAAGCATTACAGAATGCCTACAATGACACAAAACCATATTTAAAGATTTCCTCACACAATGAAAGTGCAAGCAATAGTTTAAAAATCCAGCGATCAGCTCTTAATTGGTTTGTTTAAAAGCAGGTAAAAACATAATTTTTCTGAAGTGGATTTCTGTGTGTGCATAGTTTCTAAGCACAAGAAGGGAGCAAGAATCAGATAGACAAGAAAGCAGTTTGAACCTTGACTTTGAGTCATAATGTATACATGTGTTAACAATCCACCGCTAATCCACCGAGATAAAGTTCTTTGAGAGTCAAAGTCTTACCTGCTTTATACTCAGTGACCCAGAAAAATGTGAAATCCCTGTAGGAGACCAAATGCCAAGTGCCTGTTCTCCTCTCCTGAGAGGACCTCCAACATTTCTCTCTCTTTATGCTTTGTCTCATTCTTGCATTAGCACTAAATTATTACGAATAACATCATCATGTGTTTTGTTCTTCAATTCAACAGAACACTCGGTGGCAACCAAAACCGGTGGTTGTTTCCCTGGTGATGCTCAGGTTGTCGTTGAAGGTGGTGCTACTAAACAGATGCGTGACCTCCTCCCTGGTGATCGGGTCTTGGCTTCCTCAACAGCAGACGGCCATGGTCCTTTTCTCTACAGCCCAGTCCTATTCTTTCTGGACCGCCAGCCCAATGCCACAAAGATCTTTTATGTTATTGGGACTGATGCAGGATTCAATATTACTCTCACAGCTGCTCACCTGATCTTTGTCACAGACTGCACTGCTGGGCTGAATCAGCCAGAGGAAGAGCCCTTATCGGGTTCCACGTGGGAAGGCAGGCCTAGATGGGGAGTAGGTCAGAGGACGGTTTTTGCCAGCGAGGTCCAGCCAGGACAGTGTGTGTTTACATCGGCAGGGGAAGTGAAGTCACAGCCAAAGCTCTCAGTTGTGACCTTTGTGAGCGAGCAGAGGAGCATTGGCTTGTATGCCCCACTCACCCAGCATGGGTCTATAGTGGTAAATGGTGTATTGGCATCTTGTTATGCTGCTGTGGACAGTCACCATTTGTCCCACTGGGCCCTGGCCCCACTAAGACTCTTCTATAGCCTGATTGGGCCATCAGAAGCACAGAATGATGGGCTGCACTGGTACCCTTGGCTTCTACATTGGCTAGGGAAAATGCTGCTGGATACTACACACTTCCACCCCTGGTCTGTTGAACAATGACATAGATAAGAGGCGCAGAGACATGTTTCACCATGACGCCTTCTTTCAGTTAACACTAGTATGGAGCACTAGAACGCAAAGCACAAGAACCTTACTTTTCAAAAGAACTCAACTGAGGGACCACCAAAGACAATTCATTTTATAATGTAAATATGTTTTGTAGTAACTCCACTTGCCTGTATTTGCTGTACTTCAACAAGTTCTTTTGTTGTTCATGCAAACGAGATAAAGAGAGAAAATGAGACATGACACATTGTTGTAGTAACAGAAAAATAGTATTTCCTGTTTCATTCCAAAAAATTTCCCAAAAAATTTAAGAGACATGAAAAAAAAATCTGAATTCATAAATTCAGCATACATACTTTTGGATCATCTATTTCAAATAATCGGTTGTCCCCCAGTTTACCTAGGAGGTCAAGATACATTTTTCTCTTTCTTTATGTGCTCCATGGATCAAAAGCAAAGAGTATGACTCAAAGAAAAAATGCTGAGAAGTGAGACTGTCAGGTTTTATCCTTCCTTTGTACTGTATTTACTCCAATCTGACAACATTTGAGCTTATTGATACAGTTTTGTGAAACCTCTTTAGAGTCTCAGGCTTCAGGTGAACACACGAAGGAGAAAAAGAAACAGGAGAAATTAGTGACTGAACAAGGTGAGATGTGAAACTTTAAATGTACATAGGTATTTATACAGTTAAGTCATGGACTTTACTTAGTTTACTGTTAGCTTCATCACTGCAGTAAATTCACTGATTCTTTACTCTTTCTTTTAGAGCCTATATTATATATTAGAAATAATTTACAGAAAAATATTTAACTAGACAGTTTATTAAGTTCATTACTTTGTACATAAGATTAAATGTATTTGCAGTGTGGCAATGTACTGGTGTTGCATTGTTTTTTTGACATCTGAAAAAAGGGCTTTGCTGTAACAACTGGATGGCAGAGAAAGAATATGAATACATACACATACTGTATAATTCTACTTCACAACATTTGTCACTTACTGATGCGGGACTGATTAACGGTGCTATAGTGGCCGCCCTGTCTCTGCCATCCGGTTTTACACAACTTGATTGTGTTAAACAAATGTATGTGTCTCATTTATACGTCTCCCTGTTGATAATCAGGTGTTTTTAATTTAAAACTGTTTTATTTGTTTTTCCATTGTTTCAGGTTTCCAGTTTTCAGATCAGTACACTCAGGCTGTATTCAACTACTGTATTAAGTAGCTAGCTAGGCATCATATTAAAAACAGTACTTATTTTTATTCCTATGCGTTTAATAGGTGTTTATTTGAAACTTTGCATGGTCTTTTATTGTCTTCCATCTTTTTACACTTAGCAGTATGCGAAGCAGGTCTAATCTTTTTTGATAAATAGCTTATTGGAGATGAATAGATATGTAATATATAGTTCATATTGCCCACATGCCCCTCCCAGTTGAGTTGCTATGTGAAGACTCAAACATTGCAGTCGATGTGGAAAATTGAAGGCATTCTTTTGTATGACTGCTCAAAGATTTGTCACATATGTATATTAAGCTATTGTTGGAGAGACTATTTAAAGATCTATTTTTTAAAAAATGTAAATGTAATATTTTTTTCTGGCAACCCTGTTCATAAAAGTTGTATTTGAAACATAAAGGTTTTCTCTTGTTTGTAAACCAAAATCTGCTGTGCTTTTATAATAGCAAAAAATCAAAAGAAGATCACGACAATACAACACAAAATATCGCAAAGATATAGTTTATGTAATAACGTAAACTTTCATGGCTATTCTGCTTGATGTGATAGAAATGCTCTTCGTCTTTTCAAGATAGTCTATGCTAACAAAATGGACTAGCAAAAAGATTTCATATTATGTATTGGCAGATAAAACATAAATAACCTATTGGTCACTTTATAAAGTGATACATCTATAACTTAATATAACAGCAGCTGTGGTTAGGGTGGGCTGCTGTTTGGTTTCAGTACCAAGGACAGCAGCTCTCAGCAAAGCTCCTCTTTCCTCCCCTTGATGCCTGAAAGCTTTTTCTTTTTTCCAGGATAGGAAATTATTCAGTGAACATAGTACCCCCTGCTGGATGCTTCAGTATTTGCAGAGAAGCAAGAAGAAGAAAGAAGGTCATGGCTTTAAATCCAGTCTGATTTCTTTTTGGGTGTTTAGCTTTCTTTCAAAAGTCAGAAAACATGGTTAGGTGAGGATAACTGGTGATTCTGATCTGACTGTAGGTCTGAATGTGAGAGTCATGGATAACAACAATTTTATTTTAACATTAAAAATATAATTTTGATTCAAGAACTTGAAAAAACTGGTGGATTAACCAGTTAACAGAAACATAAT
>VOQK01009706.1:50203-67898 GCA_015052645.1 Benitochromis conjunctus | reverse complement strand
CAGGCTTATCTAATGATACCCCTATCTCTCTCTCTCACTCTATCCCTCTCTCTCTCAGCTTGCCCCCCCCCACCCCCCACCCCAACACTTCTCCTTGCACGCTGACATTGTTTTCTATTATTACTCAGGCACTGATGCCTTGGTAAAAAGCCTGTTGACCATTCAGTGGCCACTGGAGAAGAGAGCTGGGGGTGTGGATAATTAAAAGTTCCCCAGGTCTCAGGCCCTCAGGGGTTAACAGGAGGGGCGGAGCTGGGGGACTGACTGAGTGAAACGGGCGCTGTCAGTAGTAGCGATGTACTAGCCACTCTTTTGGGTGACTGCACCAGCATAACAGATAGAACAATCAATGAAGTACAATTAAGTTGTGTCCCAACTAAGTCTGACTTTAAAAAAAAGAAAGAAAAGCAGATTAATAAAGGAGAAGATATGCAGGTTCTTATGGCTTATAGGTACATATATTACAAGTCTGCTTTGATTCACTGGCTGGTACTTGTGAACACACACACACACACGCACACACACACACACAAATTCAAGAATCAGCAACAGATTCTTTTTTTGTTTTACATATCAGCCTATAGAAACTCCAACCAAAAATTCATAATGCGAGATGAAAAAAAAAGAAACAGTGATTTTCATATCAAAGACTTGCCCAAATAAAAAATAACTTAAATACTTTAAACAAAAAATAATGCGCAGTATTGTAAAACTTAGGGCATTTACCTGAAACCCTCTGGTTCATGTGAGCTCTGATGTAAAGGCTAGTCTGCCTTTTACCTTCCACCCTGATATTGTTAATCCAGCTCTGGCCTTCATATGAAAACGTGTTTTTTTTCGTTCTCTTTCTGTGCACTACAATCCATGACGATTATCTCACTGCTCACTTTTTAAATGTATTTATTTAATGGCGTCTCAAACACATAATTAATCCTACCTGGTGCACCACACATTACAGCAAAGTCACAGTGAACCGAGGACTGTAGCCACAGAGACCCTCTTCTCCGATCGATCAGCTGATTAACCCTCATTACTGATTGGCTCTGAGCTGATTGGATCCCATCATCAAGAAATCACCTCCAGCCCCGAGGCGTGTGTGTTTTTTGTGTTTGTGTGCTCGTGTTTGGGTGAGTATATATGATGGGGGCTGTCACAGTTCACTCGATTACTGGGAGGTGAGAAAGGAAATGGAGAGGGGGGAGAGGGTTCAACCATTGCAACACACAAACACGCACACATAGAAATGTACACACCGGGGGCAGAGAGGTCAAAGCAGAAGGCCAAAAATTTCATTGCATGTCTTTTTTTTTGTGCAAGAATCTATATTGGCTGGCCGCGCTCATATACCCTTCCTCCCTCTCTTTTTCCTCCTGCCTTCTTCCCCTCCTCCTTTTTTTTTGGTGGCAGATTTAAGCCGGGTCAAGCATAAACGCTAGCCCAGTTTCCGCTGCTATGGCCGATAAGGCATTGTACCTTGGCTCAGTAAACAATGGGATGCCATCTGTCCATTAGTGAGAGCACTGCGAGAGGAGAGAGAGCGAGAGAGAGAGAGAAGAGGACCCATTTGTGTGTTCAGTGTGAGAGCAACTCAAAACACATGGAGGAGGAAGTAGACTCTCTTCAGCGAGTGGTCAAGCAAGTTGGTGTAACATTTGGGTGATTAGGAACGAATGAACTTTGTGCATGTTTATTTTTTTTAATAACTTATTTCACCATATGCTCATTTTGTCTCATTTTCATGAAAATGTTACATAATACAAAGAAGTTTCTTCTTTGGCTGAATGTGGTACACATTAAGGCGCTTTGGAAAAACTCCCAATATGAAAATAACTTTGTCATTAAGGTCCAAATACAACAACACTTCATGTCAAACTGACTTTAATATTTGCAGAATTCAGTTAAGAAAACACTAACAGATCAAAAAAACAACAACAAAAAAAACAAAAACAGGTTATAATATTATGGGCCCCTGAGGGTGAACACCAAGTTGTCCCGGGGCAATGCATGTTTGCCTCCAGCAATAACCCCAAAGACATCTTTGCTAAAATTCCCAGAGGGCACTTACTCAGGACCTTCAACCAGAATAATGTCAGGTACCTTAAAATAAGCCTCCCAGCAGTCTCATGACGGAAATTATCAATGAAGACCAGGATCAAAGAACTACAAGTGTTGTAGTTTGTACTAAGTCGGTGTGTGGTTACTAATTGACATTTTGAAACGAGGTGATTGTTAAGAGAACCAAAAACAAATGAAACCCTTCATAATACTGCCCTACATGTCCCATGAATTCATATATTTACAGATAAAGATGTGTTCTTTCACTACGATGCTCAGCATTTTCGTTTTTTAACCTAGCTCTAGTTTTTAAAAGTTTTTCTTTATGATAATGTTGGGACTTGTGTTCCAACACTGCACTGGCATCAAGCTTCTTTTCCCCTTTCTCTGTCTGCACCCATCGTCTGCCATCCTCCTCTTTTCCATCTAAGGCCCTTTCTGTGTAACTCACTTTTCTCCCTTTCACACACAAGGCAAGGAAACTGCTAGAAGTGGCATCATCACAGCTTCTCATCAGAGTGAGAGAGTAACAGGTACAAATGTCTGCTCTTTAGATGACACTGTGCGGTGCAGTCCTGGCACTCTAGGGACACTGCAGAAGTGCTGCAAAGAAACTGATCTGAGAACTGTAGTGTGTGAGTGCGAGACCTTAAGAGTGTGTACATGTGAGTGTGCAACTACTGTACATTCATGCATATAATAGGTGTCTTCAGGTACGTTCAGGTGAGCGTATGCGTGTGTGTGTTTGTACGTGGGGGATTTGTGCATTTTGGTATAAAGGTGTGTGATTAGTGTGTGGATGTGTGCACATGCTTTTGTGAGCCTTGGACTGACTGTAGGGGGGGCCACACACAGATCTCACTTACTCCCTTAGGCAAAGGAATTCTCCCAGAGTGTTTCCACTAAACAATCTATTTCTTGCTAAGGTTGTAACTCCCACAAAAGAGTTGTTTTCTGCTGCTAAATTTTGACAGAGTGTAGTACATGCTTGAATCATGGCACACCTCTACAAGCCAGCAGTGGTGAATGAACTAGGTGTGAATGTCAAGCATATTGGAATGATATACGTGCTTTACGGTAGATAATAACATAAAAAAATAGAAAAAAGTTACTTTTATTCAGAACAAGGCCTCCCTTGAAAGCATTTCAGGATTTCTACATTATTTCTAGGCAGAGAAAGAGGCAACTCTCTCAGTGTCAGCTCCAAATGAACTGACACCAAGTCAAAGAAGTTGTTTAGCAGCATTTTGTTGAAATGGAAGATCAACATGTCTTTTATAAAAGTGGCAGCAATTTGCTCATCACACCTCAGCAACCAAGGATAGGTATTACCTAAAAATGTAAACTACTAAGCCTGTGTCAAGTGACATGGCGACCAACGTCTAAAGAATGACATTTGGTGACTTCGAAAGACTATGGGGAAAATAATGCAATTCAATTCATTTGTTGCGCCAAATCACAACAACAGTTGGCTCAATAACAGTAGGATGCTCCTGGGATATTCCGGTGATTGAAGCAACTACCAATGAGAGCACAGGGTTGAATGGGATATGAGCTTGTACATTAGAGGATTACCAGGGCAACCAGAGCCTGACAAGTCTGCAAGCAACCATCAGCTTTAAAGTGATGTGCAATGAGCTAATTATTTTCAGTGTGAACGAAGATTTAAAAACGTACTCCCATTTTTAATATTTCAGGCTTTCATTCTGAAAACATCAGTGCCACAGAACTGATATATTTTAAAGTTTGCACCCAGACTGGAAGTAACTAGCTGTGATGTTATGACCACAGAAAGTCAATGACGTTCAACGACTTCAAACGAATATGGCCGAAAAAACATTGGCGACAAGATGGGAAGGTCCTGAGGTAAACTTTTCTCAACTTGGAGCTGAGCAACTACAAATGAGAGCGCGGGATGCTACTGAGTGACATATGACTTGGTAGTAAATACGTTAGATGGTTACCTAGGTAACTGGTGACTGGAATGTCAACTTCAAAGTGATGCACAACGAGTATCCACTGGAACGGCAGATTGATACTACCTTTGTAACAGCACGCTCATGCAGCAGCAAGTCTCTGCAGCTCCATCCCAAACTGGAAGCAAAGCCTTCTCTCTCTTAAAACATGTTCTTATGATTCATAAAAAATTATCAATAATCAACTATCAATAAAAATATTTCAATATTCTCCACACACTGCTGCTTTAGGTCTATTTTTGTTTCATTTTGGCTAAAATGGCCACCAAGGCAAGTTACAAGCCTTTTATTTTATTTTTTTTTGCAGATATTCCCTACTCCTTTCAGCCCATTGGATGAAGACTAGGTATGAATTTAGTCACTCAGTATTTTCTGCGGTTGACACCAAGTATCTTCAAGTATAGTTAAAGATTTGATGGAGTGGTGTAGTTAGACGCCAGCACCACGCACTTTCATAAAATCCATTCATATATATTCACAAAACATCTTGAAGCAAAATATTATACACTTAAAAAAAAAAAAGTGGGATATTTGAAATGACAACAAGATACAAATAGTACCTCAGTGAGATTTTCAGAGAGGAAGAGATAGAAAGGGGAAAAACTGTGTCTTACGAGAAAGAATGAAAAAAAAAAACCCCTACAGACTGACAGATGGGCGAGAGGAAAAGAGCCCCAGGGAGGATGGGGAAGAAGAGGGAGGTGCAGGGATACCTGCTGCGAAACTTCAAAGTCCACGCTCTCACTTACATTATTTGACCTTTCACCCCCTACAAACCCTATCATCATATTGTTGTCCCTGTGTGTTACATGTGTGCGCTACTTTCTGGTAACAGAGAAGAAAAATGTGTTTCTGTGGAAAACGAAGGGAAATGCTAGACTAGATGGGACAAGACGAGGATAGAACTAGAAATTCGAAGATGCATTTGTCTGTTGATTTACATTTTTATATGCCCTTTTGCTCTTTGTTGTGCTTTTCTTTTCTTTTCCTCTGTTTTGCTACTATCCAAGCTCATTCTATCTTTTAGTGATAGCGGTAAAGAGAAGATCCCTTAAAATGATTAGCGTTAAATAAACAGTGATGTGGCCTCAGGGCCCAGAGGCAGAGCTGATCTGAAATTAGATGCTATCAACCAGGTGAAACTGGACTCACCTGGCTCTGGAACAACAACAACATGAACTACTGCCATGTGCACCGCAAAATTATGAGGATTTACATATATTTCTTCTTAAATCCGGAAATGGGCAACACATAAAGTGCAACTAAAATGCAAATGGCATCTTGGAGTTCATCCCCTTCCACAGAAACGATAAAACGTAGAGTACAGCGTAAAGTGTCCTTTGCTTTGCTTGTAAGCTCCCACCAGCATGCATATATTCTGCAAAATATAGTGTCATCCCTTATCTGATCAAGTTTTCTCCAAACTTATCAGTGTGAACAATATGCAGACAGAATGTCGCAAGTGAAAAATGATCAATCCGCAGCAAAGCTCCACGTTTCTCACGCTTGGTCTACTGCACAGATATTCCATGACTGCTGATAACAAGGTGACGAACACTGCGCTGGATGACACAGGCAGCAGAAACATTCATGCACAGAGGTACACTTGATATAGCCGAGCAGTTAAACTCTACCCATGTCGGTAGGATTGAGAAAAGATTATTACATGTTCTATAAACTCATACTGAACATTTCAAAATGTTTAAAACCGTATAATTAGGCACCCACGTGTATTACAGAAATATACACTCCAAAATACTCTGAAACTACTAAACCTCCCCTGGCTTCTGTTTAATTCACAACTGGGAAGAAACTAGTCATGGATTAGGTGTGACGTCATGCCCGGGTTGTCATCTATCTACTATGAGTTTGTGTGTGCAGGTGTGTGTGTGTGTCCTGTGCATATGTTTAAGGTCATGCCTGGATGGCTATCTATCTTTTTGTGTAGCAGCACCTGAGGGGAGCTACTGAAATCTGATAAGCCAAGCAGGAGTGTAAATACCTTGCTATTTTAACATCACTGCAGAACACACGCTGTGCCTGTGAATGTGAGTGCGTGCACGAGTCATCATCTGTAGCATTTTCTTTCTTCACAAGAATCAGTGCATGCACGTTTCATGGCTGGAAAACCATGTGGTGTTGTTGTCCACGATCTTTTGGCAAGTCTATAGCTCTTACACTATAAATGTAATACATTTTAACCAGTATACTAAAACTTTATTCTAAGTGAAGCTGCTCAACTTTTCTATTGCTGCTCTCTCTGTCAAAGCTCAGTCCAGCAAATGCTCCTAAACATTTTTTGCACATATTTCAAAAGCTTACAGTTTAAGTGTTCTTGTTGTATTTTGCCTTTTTTCATAGTTTAAACTATAGAGTGATGTAACATTGTCACACATGTGTTTGAAGTGACTGAATATCCATGTGCTTGTGTATGTCTTTAAAAAAAAAAATGAAAGCACGTTCATGACAGACTTTCCAGAGGCCTCATGAGCCTCTTCATTCCTCACCTATGCTGCAGTAGAGTCTGATGGCTTAGTAAAACGTACCTGTGACTGAGGGCTACCTGTACGAAACTGCCTCATAGCAACATGTTAACTGTGGATGAAAAATGCTCCTTATGTTTTCCTAGCAGTTCTGCATGCCTATGTGAAGACACTTTATCCTCAAACTACTTCATCAGATCTATTCAGTGTTGACCAGAGCATGGCTGGTTATACTGGGCAGCTCCCACCACTCCAGCTGGTGGGAGCTGGAGTGCTATCTATGCACAGGCTATTGCTATAAATGAGAAAAAAAAGTTATATTGAGCTTTTCAGTATATACACAAACATTTGCTGATGACACAAAGGCGGGCGGGATTCCATTCTCTTTCATCGCTATGTTGAAAATTGTGTTTGCTTGCAGGTTGTTTGTGCAGACCTGGAGAATGAACGCAGGCAGTTAAGAGTATAACTGTGTTTCTGTGTCTGACAGTGCATCCCAGGAAGTAAAATCCAAAGCCTTTTGGTTTATGCACTGCTAAGTGTCTAAATCCAGGAGCGCAAGCTTGGGCAGGTTCTTTAGATCGGGCCCTTTTCTTGTTCAGTCATTATTGGCCGCTTTGATGTGTGACCTCTGCTACTTGTGCTGGAAATGGAGAAATTATCAGCTAGATGAGCTCACAGAGTGTCACTCTGTGTCTCAATAAAATGCTGCTACAAGACTGACCGATGCATCTGCATTTACTCACATACACAAACGCACGTAGAAAGAAACACTGCAGAGACACATATGCAAGTAATCACACATGTATACAAGCGCTTAGCTTCGTCCAGTCTATGCTTAAAAGATGCTCAAACCCATGTTTTGAATTTTAGTCAGATGGTCCTTCTGCCTGGGAATCATCTAAGTTGGGTTCTCTTAACTCAAACATTTGCAAAACTTCAAAGTATTTAAATGAAAAACTGTGTTTTTTTTAACTGAGTTTTAACAAACAATGCCAATCAGCAAAGCCTCGACTAAAAATCCTGTGACTTCTTGTAGCTTACCATCGACTCTAACTGCTCGTTTCTTAATGGCCTTCCAAAGCAATCCAGTTCCCCTCCTCCCAATTCTCTGACCCTTCTCAGGTCAAACAGTCAAAAGGCTGCTGCATGAAAGAATTATCCTCTGAAGCTGGAGTCATCAGTTTCTATCCAAACAGTTAAATACTGGTATTCTCCTCTAAGACACGCAGATGCAGACTGGCTTTAGAGACACCGCATAAGTGTTGAGGAGGTGGATTTGCGGGGTGAACATTGTCAGTCTTTCTTTCCTTACTACCTGACTAAGGCAGGTGGGACTAGAGCATTACCGCAGCACTTGAGTGTGTGATGATGGTGATCCACGCAGAATGTGAACTCATGACCCCGACCTGCACTTCTTCCAATCAAAAGCAGAATCCGCCCTTTTGAGCCTCTTCAATGACACACCAAAGCCAGTCTCTAATCTACCTTGGCGCTGTTTTAGACAACACTGGTATCTTAAAGAGTTCTGTAGCACGCCATCCTCCTCCACCCAATGCCATCAGCTTAACAATTTTTACAGCTGACAGCTTTAAAGTGCCTACCTAATCACCCACCCCACCTAACTTGTTATGGACCCAGTCGCGCTTGTGCCAAGAGTGCTTCTCCATGCCGGCGCAAGCTGTGTCTCTGTATCGGCATTGGTGAGGATTAAGGAAAGGAGTCACGGATGCCAGCATACTTTATCTTTTATGGAAACACATGTGGATGTCCATGTGCGGAGAGACACTGCTGACTTTTGTTTACATGTCCGCAGATGCCGTGAGGAACAATGAGGATCTATTAAAACCACATTGTCGATACATGCAAATGTCTGGGATGAACCGAGGAGGATATTTTTAATACTTTGCGTTTGCTCTTTACCTCGCATATTTGTGTGTGTGTGTGTGTGTGTGTGTGTTTTTTTTCAATGATCCCCATGTCTGGCCCCATGAAAACTACTTTTCTGTTGGAAACCTTAACTGCATAGTACTATTTAAGGGCATTTAGTGGTTTGTGGCGACTGACTCTAAATTGCAAAAACATTTGCACGGCAATACTCCCTCGCCTCGGAAAGTAGTTTCTAGATCAGGGTTTTATTGTGTTTGTTGATGACTGCCGTCTTTTTATGTGTTTTGCTCCATTGCTTCACTCCTTGCCCATTTTGGAGGAAAAAACAAAGGGGAGAGAGAAAAAAAAAAAAAGCATTCCACTTGTTAATTCGCTGATCTCACCAGCAATCGATTCAGATGCGTTTGTCACTGTTACGGCAGATTGAATGGCCCAAAAAAAGAACATGGAAGCAGTAAAAAAAAAGAAAAGGTGGGTTTAATCTGAAGTTGTGAATGACAATATTGATTTGCCTTTTCTTTTTTGACAGGGCGGGATAGCGACTCCGAATCAAATGTAATGGGGGGCTATAACTGTCGCAACGTGCCGCTTTTCTTGTCTCTTCTCTTCTCTGTATCAGCTTTTTCCTCTGTTTATGGTGTGATATATTTTCGATAGCTCATTTATTTTTGTCAAGGGGAGCGAGTCGGTGTCAAGGGACACGATCGGAGTTGTGCTCAATATCTTGTGTGATACATCAAGTTTGCGCGAGCAAGAGAAAGAAAGCAGCGATTCCATAAAGGTGGCGATTGAATTTTGCTCCACATTTTATTAACCTTAAATGATGGCGATGATAATTGTGATAGGTACTCAAACAAAATGGCATCCGCCAAATGACTTGGATGCAAATGTAATCAATAAACATTAAATGTTACCCAGATCTATGTGAACAGACATCAGCATTTAATTCGAATGCACAAGAGTGTTGAAGCAGAGCAGAGCTCAGTGCAGCCTGTACCAGAAGGAAACTCATCTCTGCGAGTGAGAGTGGAGGTATTTGCCTTTAGAGGGCCTTGTGGACACATTAAGGCCTATTTGCATGTCCATAACACCAACAGAGAACCCCATCTCTGCACTTAGGCTCACTGGAGCTGTAGGTTTAAATATTGTAGGGAAGCAGAGCATTGAATGGTGCCTGAGTCTTTTACTCAACAAATAATGAGTCCCCACGATAGCTTGTTCTGGATGATTTAAAACACTGCTAACTGTCTGCGTCGGGCTTTTTTGTCTTTGAAATTTGTACAGTATGCATTCAGGACTACAGGCTTTGTGAAGGCAAATGTTTGAAATGCTTTTTTGAAAAGTCGTAGAAGTTAAGAGAATCATATAATACCAAACCTGTGATGTGCTTAATTGACCTCAGTGTGGAGCCTAGCGCTGTTTTACACAGGTATGTAAATTGTGACCATTCACCGAGCCCCTCCCCTGACACTTTTTTAGAAAAATGTTACCTTTTTCCTTTTGTCCTGACCACCACAATTAAGGGCCTTGGCTCTGAATAACAAAACAGGGACCCCTCCTTCACAGTAGCCTTAGGTTGTGTTTACACTCGGTGACATCAAAGGCATTGCTGAACTTTTCCAAGCCCCTCCCGCTCAGGTAGTAATCCCAAAGTATAATCTCTTTAAAAACTGTAAAACCCATTAGGGTGACACCATCCAAATCCTCAAAGAAGGAGATAACGGCAGAGAGAGAGTAAAATAAGCAAACTTTGCAGGCCTCTAAATTGTGACAGGGGCCTATCAAGCGGATTCATAAACGGGCGAGCTGGGCGAACGATTGCATGTTTACTCTCAAAATTTCCTGGGATATATTCGCAATAATTGGCTGGATGGATGGTTGCTTCCTGAGCAAACATGCTACATGTGGTTTAAACAACATAATGTGTGTTTAAAGAAGAGATGTAACGGTGTTAATTTGGCCTAACTGACTCTAAAGCAACAAGTGAGCTAGTAAAACAAACAAATCTTTTTTAGCTGCCCTGCCCTCAGGGGACACAAAACATAATTCAAACTCAAATAAATATTCTGCTGCGTTTGCAACCATCCTATGCATTTGGGCCAGAAGTAAGTGCTGATGTTAATCTTATTAGTTAAGTGGTCATCTTATAACAGTTTGATTACAAGGTTTGATCATCTTTGTGCAAAACTGCATTGCTGAATCTTTTCTATGTGAAGAAGTCTCCTAAAAACTCAGTGTTTATCAGTTAGTCACAGGCAGATAATAAACTCAAGGGGTTTCGTTTGCACATAGTGCCACAGAGGTGAAAACACATTGCCGCCCCCCTCCCTCTATCCTGTCCTTCATGTTCTCTTTCTCTTTTCAACACTCACTCCTTTATTATTTATATATAAGCCCTCATCATTTTCTTGTCTTTATTTTATCGCACGTGCATCCAGCCTCACCTTTACACCACATTCCGTCTTGATTGTGCCACACACACAATTACATAGCGTGCACATACATGCATGCACAGAGGCACTGTCCAATCACCCGCTCCCCATGCAGCGAACAGCTTTTCAAAAGCCATAAATCCTGGGATGACGAAATATTCCATTTCTACAGCCCCTTACTGTGCACCATCCCCCTGACCTAGCCTCTGCCAAGCCATATCGCAATCAATTGCACAAGTTACACTGCAGTGAAAGGTGCTGTGAGAGGGTCAGCTCAGCCCACTTTGACTGCTATCAGAGCGTGAAGTACTTACCTTCAACACCATGTCCAACCTAGCTGCCACAGGATGCCTTAATATACCACCTTCCAGCACTGAAACTCTTCAGAACTCTGGTCTTTGAATGCCAGATACTGGAAACAGACATTGTGCATTTATGTATTGATTTTCATTTTGTGTATCATTAAATTTGACCTTTTTAATGCCAGACAATTACCAGATTCAGCAGAAAATTATTCTCATCAGGGTTAAAGCACCTAACACCACAGCAGACTAATGAAATGATTTTAGGTGGGTTAGCAGCCGCTCAAGGCAGGTTGACCCACCCCATTTATTCAGCTGTACAGGAAACTCTGGGATACATCATTGCCCTTAGATGAGGAATTAATTTACAAAAGACATTGTTGAATAATAGATGACTGTATAAAGCGTGGAAAGAAAATTAAGTTTTACTGCAGGTCTTTCAAAATGTTGTAGTCGGGAAGGAAAATTCAAGAGATGGAAGCGTGCAGTTCAGACTATTTCTTTGTATGAGCCATTCTTTTGTTCATTTCCTGTTATGTCCACAGAGTGGAAAAACATTACATTCTCCCACTTTTCTCCTCACTTGTCCCCATTTTCTTTTCAGCCTCTCGTTCTCCATAAATCCATCCAACTACCTGTCCGTATCTCCCTCCAAGTATCTCTCAGCCCGTTACCATCAAAACCCAACTGGTGGTAATGGAGTGAAACGCTGCTTGTCTCGGAGTTGAACACAGAAACAGAAGGAAATGGAGAGAATTGTATTTAATAAGCATGATGAATGTAAAGGTGTTCTTGTAAATCATCACATGGTTTACAAACTCAATAAGTAAGGGCTTCCTGCCTCAGCCAGGCAGGCCAGCACACACCTAAATTATTAACGAAGCTGGGGGCACCCAGAGGCACAACTTTGATGATGTTATAAACAGGGGAGAGGACAAGGTGCCTTCTCAGCAAAAGATTATAGGACCTCCCACCTCCCCCAAATCCCCGACCTCAACACACTCACTCCTAATTACCCACCTCCAATGGGGAGCGGTAGAGATAGAGATTGAGGGTGGAAACATCTAAATAAACTCGACACAGTCCTTTCTTCCATATTGCTCTGTAAACTAACCACTACAGCACTCTGGTGCTTGGCCATGCAACTGGGAAATACCCAGTCAAACTTTTTGCACACACATCACAGAATAAAAACTGCTTTTAAATTCAGATTTTTTTCTCCTAAAGATCAGTATATATTTGTAAATCATGAATATGTTAATGAAGAGTGTGTTCATACAAATAGCAGTCTGTTCAGGCACCCAAATGATCGCACCAGATTCCTCTGCCAGAATATTTTTTTTTCTTTTTCTCCTCGTAGGATAATTTTGTCTCTGGGCAATACTCCGTTTGTAAATCCAAATTCATTGAGCTTTGGTAACAGCTGATGCAGCATTTCATTGAGTTGGGTCAGGGAAAATGGTGGATCAGGAAAAGAGCTGACCATGTCGAGATAACGAAAACGTGAATGAATTTTGCAGATTTTTGCTGTGTGTGAGCAACAGTCACAAAAATGGAGGAGTATGATTTCATGCTGTCTGTTTGTAAAATCAAATCAAACACAAAGGACAACTACATGTGTAAAACGATTAAGTAATTCAATTACAACCATTAGTTTCCTCTTATTACTCTATAACTCAACTTAAGGCTAACATATTTGTTAATAAACTGAAAGGCAAGAGGCAAAGTCTGTGTTAAGATTGTGATAACAAAGCATGATTTCCCCGGTGCAAACATGTTCCAAATTAAAAACTAAAAACAAGTCCCCAGTGACATCGCTCTGAGTCTGATAGCAGGTCTGATGAATTTGTCATTAAGCAGATCATAAATTCAGCAATTTCACTGAGAGAGTTTTTGCTGTAATAAGGTCCCGCTCCAAGCTTATGTTTGTGCAATGATCGACTTTTATGTCGTTTCTGCTCTGGTGATCAGTAAAACGAGAGGAACCGTGACAGTAATGTACAGGAAGTCTGCTTGTCTGCGGTGGTAAGGTATCTGTCAAGCTGGAAGAAGACCCGTTTGCTTGTTCATTACCATCTCCAGTTACCTTGATTCAGGAAGAAAAGAGGTCTAGTGCTCCAGATCAGATGTTTGAAAGGACAACTCTGGCACAAGTGTCGGGGTGTTGTCTTGTTTTATATGCTTTTATACTTCCTTTAAATTGTTATATTGTTTTGTTTGATGTTTTTATACTTCCCTTATGCCGTTATATTGTCTTGGTTGATATGCTTTTATATTCCCATGTGAAACACTTTGTTATAGCTCCCTGTCTTAAAAAGTGCTATATAAATAAATTTTACTTACTTTACTTACACAAAAAAGTAATGTATTACACATTTATTGTGACTTTTCATTAAAGTAATGCGGTACGTTACTTATTTACTAACCCGAGAAAGTAATTTATGATACTACTTGTTACATTACTTTTGCGTTATCCTGTAAATTGACATAAAAACACCTGAGGTTACAACGCAAATCCCTATCCTAATGAGGACACACTTACGATCTTTCTTTTACTTTTAATGTATGGACATAAATCCGACAACAGAGAGGAAAGACGAAGACCAGCACCAAGAGACTTCAAAGTCACCGTGATTCCACTGCAGAGACGTGTACGGGCAGAAATGGAGGCTGCAATGCTGCCAGCCTGACTGCTCATTACTGCTTTTGTTACCTGCTGAAGTTCAGGGTCTGGATGGTGTTGGTTTTAAAATCATTCTGGGTTCATTGCTAACTTAGTGTTAGCATCCTGTCTGTACAGATGCTTGCAAACAGCTCAAGTTAGCAGCACAATGCAGCTGTTAACAGTTAGCATTTCAGCACCACATTCTTATCCTTTCATGTACTAAGTATAAAAGTAAAGTTTGATTTTTTTCTACCTGCAGATAACTGAAGAACCTTTGCAATGCAAGTAACACCACAGCTATAAATGTAATGTAATTGCTGAATGTAGCACATTAGCATGTTTCATTACTGTGTTACTGAAAAGTGTAATGCGATTTGGAATACGTTACATTCAGCACTGCCCAACACACACAGAAATTAAATGTCTTCACAAGAGATCATTTGCAAATAAAACAGATAAAACACAGCTGACAGTGTTGCTCCCCCACCCCACTTTTTAGGGTGTGTGTCCACCAAGACTTCTAGACAGTACATTTTTTTAAGCTGCCCGTGATGGAAAAGCTGTGCATTTATAGGACGCTAAAAATAACACTGCGGTTATAACATCGTGTGTCTATTCCACACCACACTGTTTAGTATTTTTTCTGTTCACATCACCACCATCACTTTTCATGTGTCCAGTCGCATTGGTGCAGTCAGCTAATGTAAGGTACTCGCTTACGCAATATCATTAAAAACCTCCACAATGTGAAATATATTTTTTTTTGCAGATGCCATTTCACACATGGTATTCCTCAGTGTTTAGAGACCTGCAAAGTCTGCAGTAGGATGCTAGAGTTGTCATAGTTTGCACAATGTTAGGACTGTCCTGTTATGTGCCTTGATTTGCTCTTTATGTTACTTGTTGATTGGTGTTGTTTTTCACTCATCTTTTTCTTATGCTTTCAGTTGGCGCTCAGGTTTAGGCACTAAAAACCAGTTGATGTGGCGAGTCACAAGTCCGTCTCACTAAATCCATAACATGTTCTCTGAAGCTCTGCCACAATAGGCTAGCTCTGACTGGCCTGGCAAAAACAAATGGAGAAGCTTTTTTTTTCTGATCATGACATGTTTTGTCTTAAGCCTGAGAATAAACTGGAGAATGCTGGGATATCCATAAGTGAAAAAGAAAACTTACAGGCACCCCAAAAAAGTGGACAAAAGTCAACTGCTATGTAAAAAAAACACAATTCACACCAACACGTGCTCCTGAAATGGTCTTTCCCAAATGTTCTCGTCTGCGTCCTCCATCTGTGGGAGTCTTGGGCAGCAGTTGCCACTCGACACAGGGCCATCTGTGAGGGATGAGCCTTCAGAAATGCACAGAGCAGGCTTTCATACATTTCACATCACAGTCAAGCAGAAAATTCAGAAAATTGTGTCAAAGAAGAGGGAGCTTCCCAAACTCTGGTCTTGAACTGTGATTGAGCAGAGGAGGCAGGGTTGAGGAGCCGTGGTCATACACAGGGCCTGAGCGCTACATCGCTCTGGAACGCCAGAAAACATAGACACCCCGAGGGGATTTGGTGGCATACGCGGGTCTCTGTCTTTCTTTTCTCCCCTCTTCTTTCGTCTTGAAAATAAGCGTGGGTGTCATACAATGGCATCAGATCAGATGACTGTTGGTGAAGTAAACATCGTAGTCGCTCTTGAACTTTGCGTGTATTTTATCCTGCTTTCATGCCGTTCTAATTTTGGCCAAACGTTATGTACTCTCTATCACAGTAAGCAATTTAGTATGGGAACACTTTGCGTGCATGATTTCATATGCATATATTAACATATAGACGCATTATATAAAAAATTTATTTTCTTACATTGAGCTTACCTTGAACCAAACTGTGGCTATATTTATCATTTGTAAAGGACACGATGGGGCGTTAAATTTTGTGCTCCATTAACACTTGTTTCTATTTTCTGATGGGATGCAGAAGTTATGATTAGGACATAGGACTAGGATTAGGACTAAGACATATATACTCCAATCAAGACACACATTCCCACTACAATAAGTCATCTGTTGCATTCCAAAATGAGGCTGATGACACAGATGTCAAAGTATGCACACTGAGAGGGAAGTGATGTCACCGCTGCCTACTAAAACTGTATCTGTTCAAATCAAATTAGATCTACGGCGCCCTGGCACATTCAATTACCCAAAATACCCCCACCCGAAATACCACCAAAGACGCTGTGATTTGACATCTACAAGGATAAATGGAGTGCTAACAAAGTTTCTTACACTGAGAGCAAGACATCCAAATAGACTTCCTGTCTGCATGGAGTGGCAGACGGTTTTCTTCAGCAGTGTCTGGGTCTGAACAACTGTACATACCAAAGGACACAATGAAAAAAGGCAAGATGACAAAACTGTCGAGGGAATTTTTACGCCATGACGTGATACATGTTTTCATACATGCCATGAACTTATTATCCAAAAGTCAATACAGGCAATAGAAACTGAAAGTTAGGCATTTCTCCTGAGCAATTTAGCTGTTGATAAAGTTTGATTTTACAAGTCAACGCAGTTCTGTTGGTCTAAAAACTCACAGAGCGTCAATGACATCAGGCAGACAAGTCAAATCCCTCAGTCCATCACCTTTATAGTCCAATGCATTGATCAGCTGCTGTTATTGTAGCTTTCTTGCTGTCTTTATAGCAGTGACACTGTGTGTCTTGCATAGGGTTAGGTGTGAGAGCTCCTGTGCCATAATTAGCTTGCCATCCAGGGGAAAGTTAATATTTCTCAAGTTGAAGTGAGGCTTATTTGTTTTCTGGACAGGTTGTAATGGATAACCCAAATGTGGCCAGCGTGCACTGCATACAGACACACGCACACAAACACTTGTGAACAGAATACACAGATGAAAACACAAACATACGCCCGCTCCCCGGGAGGCCTACAGTCAGACAGAGAGTGACACACAAATCTATCCCCATTCCCTACATGACCGACTGTGCCGGCTGGTTGAGCTGCAGCCTGATCAATAGTCATCAGTGACCTTGCCCATGTAAAAACCACAACTGTAAGGCACAAATAAAGCAATCTGTAAATTTCTATACCCTTTGAATATACATGTGCGTGTGTGTCAATACAGAAATAATTTTTATATATGCAAAAATATTATATTAGCCTGTTCAGGTATCCCTCACAATCCTAAAGAAAGAAAACGTGCGTGCTTGCTTGTGCTTGCACGTTGCTAAATATGCATCTTTACAGCAAAAACTAACAGGGTGTCAGAAGTACAGCAATCGATTACTTGCTTGGGTCACTGATCAATTGTTACAAATGCCAATCAAAATCTAATTATTCATAGTTTACTGTTATCGCACAGTCAGGCAGTCGTTTACAGCACACAACTGCTTATTAAGCCATGATTCCTTATGATATCCTTCAGACTGAGGCTGTTGGTCCTCTTGAGGCGAGCCTCTGCAGTGTGCACAGAACATTTTTAAACCTGCATTTAGACGGTAGACTGACGTTCCTTTTTTATTTTTTTACTTGTACTACTCGTAATGTAGTCACTCATTATACACCTCGCTTCCAAATTATTCTCTCGTAGTCGACTACCTGAACTGTCTACATTAAAATTGTGCAAATTCTGCTATAACATTTTCCAGTATGTACTCCATCAGGAAAACTGCTATACTTACATGCAGATATATTTACTGAAAAAATTTACTGAATCTACCAAAAAACAAACGTTATTAATTTTAGTAACCTTTACAATATGTAGTTGATGTCTGAAAAGCACTAGAGAGCGGGGACCAAGGCAGCTAACAATGCCACTACAGCAACAACAACAAACAAATGTTTGCTGATAAATAAAACATATTCAATCAAAGCATAAATG
>VOQK01009706.1:26453-50170 GCA_015052645.1 Benitochromis conjunctus | reverse complement strand
ATTCAATCAAAGCATAAATGCTAATGAAACGAGAACTTGCAATCACACGAGCTGAACGTGTGAGCTCTGGCACACACAAAGTATGAGAGAGAGAGGTGTTAATTGCTGTGCTAATTAGGTCCTGATTGCATTGCTCTTGTTTTGCACTTGCAGGTGATTAAAATTTCAACAGAGCACATTATTTGGCACTGTTAACAGGTGCCAAGCTCAGCACACAACACAAACAAGGAAGCACACACAGTCACGCATAAAACCACACTCATACGTGTGAAGCTGTTGTAAAAGGTTATTATGTGTTTTGCTGCTTTCGTTTCAATAAGGGGCCAATTTCAGTTCTAAACATGCCGTTTTTTTTCTTGTTTAGTTTGCAAAGACTTTGAGAATGCATCATAGGCATATGAATTTTACTGTAACTGGAAAATATTTGTACCAATGCACAGGAGTTGCAGAAAGAAAAAACACAATAATGGGCAATGAACTGTAATCAACAATGCTGCAATGATTTTCCCTTAACACACACATTTTTCCCATTTACCCTGTATATTATTTTGTATATGTTTTATATTTTTGGAAACACATTCCTTGAAATATGGACAACACAGACTACAATATTATGAAATATCTTTTTGACAAGTAACAGTCCAAACATACAGACATAACCAGGATTTGTGCAAAAGCAATGCATATGCCCAAACAAATGACATGACTGAATCATTTAGTTGTTGGTTAGAAGGCTGGCATCACCTGTATACTCTCAGTACTGTTGGTTAGCAGGAGGTAGTTCAGCGGCTGGACAACTGACAAGTCTCCAGTGGGACTGCTGAAGAGTGTGTGATGTGTTCATTTTTAGAACAGTTGGGCTGCTGTCCCTATTGATGCATGCGTGTGTGTGTTTGCATGCATGCGTGTGCGTGGGTGTGTGTGCGCACCTCCCTATATTGATGCAGGGCCTGGGAAAATATGCATCTGCTTCTTGAGTGGGATTGCAGGGTGATCTGAGCTGTCAGAGTGATAGGCTAGTGTCTTATTTGTCACTGCATGGCATCTATCTATCTATCTGAGCAGGTACACATATACAAATACAACATAAGGAGATAGACAAACAAGCTGCGATGCAGACGGACAGTTAAATATGAGTTCATAAATGACATTTGTTTGTTCTAAAGGACTTGGCCTAAAGCAGCAACTTTCATCACTGGTGACAGAAGAGTTACTCACACAAGAAACCTACCAGGAGGCACAAATCCCCAAACTTCAGAGGCATTTTGTTTTAGTCATCATATATCAATGTGTGTACGTCCTCCATAACTCAACCGTAGGAATTAAACAATGTCAAAGTAAGTTTAACACAAAATCTCTACGTCTTCCGATGCTGTGTAATTATTGGTGTTAGGAGTCTTGATTACAACATAAACTGTTAAATCAGATAGAGCAGGGAAAAAAAACAATAAAATTCACAGATACGTGGCACTGAGAGTATTAAATATACTGTAAAAATAATCAGTCCTAATTACTTAAGAACATGCCTTTTATGGAGGAGTCAGTGAAGAGGGCACAGCGCATATGGATTCACTCAGTTGCGCTACAGCAATGTGAACAAAAAAAACAACCTTTGGCCAAAATTAGAAGCTCCAGGCCAAAGAGTTGATCATTAGGTTTAGGGTGGCAGTGCTTTTTGTTTCTAATAATCGGTACTATAGAAACAACACTGAAGCTTTTCCCTTTTAATTTGTGTATGGTGAAATAAAATTAAAAATGTAATGCCAACAATATTGAATACTATGCAACTGGAACAATATAAACAAATGTAAACGGTTTAGAATACATTCTGGGCTGCAAAAATTTAATGGATGATTAGATACATCCAGCTTCAGCCCAAATTGTCTTTAGTGAAGGTTCAATTTGTATTCACTACCACAAAGTCATGACCTACAAGGGCAGAGCTGTGGGGCTTAAACTCTGGCAAGAAAGCCCTATTACACTACACCGCACACACACATTCTTGGTAACTTTCTCTGACTTTTAACTACTACATGCCCCAAAAACCATAACCATACCACAACGGTAAACCAAGTCGTCACTTTAAATTTAAAAATCATTATTTCTGTTGTGAGTGTGACTGTTCAATCAGATTTAGTACCCCACAACATGAGTAATCCTTCAACCACGCACACATGCACACACGTGCGCGTATGCGTGCGCACACACGCACACACACACACACACACACACACACACACGCACACACACACAGTCTAAAGTCTTGACCAGCTGCCTTCTGACCCAAAGAGAGTACAATGCTCAACTGGGACACCTGTCACTCTCCCATGGCTGGCACAGGGAGGCAGAGAGAGTGTGTCTGGTTTGTGTTTAAAAGAAAAAGAAACATTGATGGTGACAATGTGTTTTTTTTGTGTTTTTTTTTTACATAATCACTATGGGTCAGATTTACTGATGTGTGGCATCAGTGTCAGATGGGTTTTGGCATCAAAAAGTACTGTTAATACTTAAAAACAGAGCACAGTAGCAAAATTGCATGTGAGAGGTGGGAACTTTTTGCATTTGTATTTCTGGGAGTTCGTTTCTCAAGTTGCATAGACTTGCATTCAGACAGTATTTTGCCCCGTTTAGTAAATCTGGCTCTAAAATGCCCTTAGAGGAAAACAAAGTAGCACTTTTAAAAAGTAAAATTTGATGGTTGCAGGGATTTCCAGAGTATGCCTTTTGTCCTGTTTTCCTCCCGTCACTCACACCTGTCACGCTAAATGGCTGCCTCTCCCTGAGCCTGATTCAGTCCAATGTTTCTTCCTGTTAAAAGGAAGTTTTTCCTTCCCACTGTCGCCAAGTTCTTAGTAATTACTAATAGTGCATTATTGTAGGGGCTTTACCTTACAATATGAAATGCGTTCAGGTGACTGCTGTTCTGATTAAAGGTTCTGATGGTGCTATAGAAATAAAATTGAATTGAATTAAATTGAATTTCCAACCCAATCAAAAACTTCAGTTTCTTGGACTTTCCCTAATGGTAAAGGGGCAAAATTTACAAAACCTGACACTTTGATGAGTAGATTTCTGTTTTCTACTGTCTTAAATACAGTGAAGAAAGTAAACTGTGGGAGTAAGAAACAAGGAACAATCTCATTTTCTGTTCCATAGTAAAGCCAGGAAGTGCTTAAAATTCAGACATTGTTTTAACATGTTACGGTAAAAGAAATAGATCTACATTTAGTATCTATGCCGAGTGGGTAGGCTACAGCTACTAAGACAAGCAGACTACCCACATGTCCCTCAGAACAAACATTATTCTTTCTTTCCACAAAGCTGCATGTGGGTAGATAAAGTATGTTTTGCTATCAAATGAAACACAGCGATGTATAAAGTTTCTACCCCTGCATAGTCATTAAATGTCTGTGCATCACCGTGTTTGCTCAAAAGAAATCCACAAGCACCGAGAAATAGCTGCCCTATTTTTGCCCCAGAAACTTAACTGTTGATAGAGATCAATGGCACTGCTGATGATATAAATTCTGAGCTACCAGTTTGTATTGATCTGGCTGTAATGCTTTTGGCTCTCAGGATGGCGGATGGTGCCAGCAAAGAACTTCAGGAAAAAAATAAAAAGAAGAAGATTAATATCATAGGCCTACCCATCTATAGTTTTGATAAAGATTTCTATAAACCCAAAAAAATACAGTGTGTGACTGCAGGAAACAAGGAATATAAACATAATCGATCATTCGTCCCTTACATTACATTAATGGAAATGAATGGTAACACTTGATTTTTGATGGTTGGCAGATTCTAGAATACACATGAAAGAAAAACATGAGTGTTGTATTTGTGCATCTCTGTCTTCTTTCTTCTTCTCTGTCCTTCTGTGCTACGTGCCCCTTTTTTGTTTCTTCTCTTTCCTCCATCCGTCCTTCACCTACACTCGGGCAAGTTGGTAGGGGTTATGGGTCATACTATAGAACAGAGGACAGTTTATCTACACAGATACATAGATGCTAAATGGCCTGCATTTGTATAGCGCTTTACTCAGTCCCTAAGGACCCCAAAGCGCTTTACACTACATTCACTCATTCACCCATTCACACACACATTCACAAACTGGTGATGGCAAGCTACATTGTAGCCACAGCTGCCCTGGGGCGCACTGACAGAGGCGAGGCTGCCGGACACTGGCGCCACCTCTGACGATTACCAGTAAGCAAACATGGGGTTAGTATCTTGCCCAAGGATACTTGGCATGTAGACTGGAGGAGCCTGGGATCGAACCACCGACTTTCCGGTGAGGAGGTGACCCGCTCTATCACAGATATCAACTGCAACAGTTCATCTCCTCTGACAATAATATGGCAATAAGCAGGCAATACAAACCCATTACCACCTAAAAGGGTAAACTAAGAATACCTAACAATGATCGTCTGGCAAAACATGGGGTTTTACCTGCAACCGGATAAGTAAATTGGCAGCAATTACCCAATCATTTACCCACAGTGCAAATGTAGAAAGTGTAGTTCAGGGCCTGCACCTGGATATGCTTAAGAGTTAAAGATGTCACCTTCCTACCATGTACACACACACACACACACACCTGAAAACACACCTGAGCAGTCAACGCTGAGGTAATGATCACTGTCACTAACCCCAGCCTCCACTTGTCTCCTGTTCGACTTTAAAAACTCATCCCGTCATTATCCCACATCTGATATTCGCTCTCCTTTATTCAATGTAACAGGTTGAGTTTCCCCTAATTGGGCTGAATAATACCAATGCGATTTACTAGTGCTTTTTCCCCCGTGTCGCCGCTGTTGCGGCACAGATTTCGGTTTCATCCCGCCAGTGGTTTTTGAAGGTATCATTTCTCTTGACTGGAAAAAGCCCCTGTTGAGTTGTCAGGCTCATTGCTCAAGGTGTGCGCTGGGTTTCAGGAGGGCCCGTGCTGACACATTCATAAATATGACACCTTGTTTTGTCCTTCTGGCGTCTTTTTGGTTCACGATGGCCTTTGAATTGGAAACAGGTAAGCTAATAGGGCTGCGTCTGATGCATGGGAACCGTGAGCTTTGGGAGAAGGCAGGGTGGCCCTCGGGCGACACATGACAGGCAGATAATGACTGTATAGCTGTCAAGTCAAGGATACCTGTCTGCCGGTAAATACAGATTTGCCTTTTTGACATCATTTTTCCACCTCCTGGAAGATCAACTGAACACAGTTTTCAGACTATTTCAGAATAGCTATCACACTTTCACACACTTTCACACACACACACATGCAGGAACAAAGGGACTATAAATGTTTTCGCTAATTGTGACTTTTGCTGACATTACGTTCCCACGTAAAGCTGCGTATTTGCATGGCTAGTTAATATGATTCTGTTGTAGTCAGGCATAAAAGATAGAAAGAATATAAATGTTTCTTCATCTATATGTTTTCGTGTGTGCCCATGCATGAGTATGTGTGACTAGCAGGCCGGCTGAGGCCTGTGTTTTGTGCGTTGCCCCAGGGAACGCAGGTGAAAGCAATCTTGGTCCGTGAAAGCCGACGAGATGCGCCTTTCTGCACCCAGAGAGCCGGTGAGCTGATTTCTTTTTGATAAACTCAAGCCCTGACACCACCTCCACCTCTAACCAAGCCCCCACCCACCCCTTCACTGTCAAGCAAGGCCAAAGCTCTGGTCATTCACATCTCCCCCATCTATGTGTAAATCAGTCTGTTTGTAAACTGTGTTGTTTTGCATTTCTCTTACACTATAATAGCATCTTTGGAGCCTTTTCTGAGATTGTGAGGAAAATGTTTTCCTCACAATCTTATTTTCAATTCAATTCAATTCAATTCAATTTTATTTATATAGCGCCAAATCACAACAACAGTCGCCTCAAGGCGCTTTACATTGTAAGGTAGACCCTACAATAATACATACAGTGAAAAACCCAACAATCATGTGACCCCCTATGAGCAAGCACTTTGGCGACAGTGGGAAGGAAAAACTCCCTTTTAACAGAAAGAAACCTCCGGCAGAACCAGGCTCAGGGAGGGGCGGCCATCTGCTGCGACCTGTTGGGGTGAAAGAAGGAAGACAGGATAAAACACATGCTGTGGAAGAGAGCCAGAGATTAATAACAAGTATGGTTGAATGCAGGAAGATCTATTAACACATGGTGAATGAGAAAGGTGACAAAAAGGAAAATTTAGGAAAAGGAAAAAAATATTTGCACATGAAAAGAACATGGCATACATCACTCACCTTGTCCCTGTCTGCTGCTCTAATGTCTAAGCTCAAAATAGACTAAATGCATTAATTGCGACTGTGGATGCAGCACTATCTGTAATACAAACCAGCTGGCGCTCCATCACACAGGTCCATTAGAGTAAGTTTGTTGTTATGAATTTATGATTCAGTATCAGTGCAGATCTTTTTCGTATTTAGTATTGTAAGCAGAGCCTTGTAAATTCATCCATCCGTCCACGGGGGGCTGGAGCTCATGCCAGATCTCACAGGAGGGGCATTTTGTAAATCATTTTTGCTATAAAATCCCTCCCCGGTGCACACACGTAACTATACGTACAGATATGCATGCATACATGGGCTGAACCATGTATTATGATCACACACAAATAGAAAACGCTCACAAGATACACAGGTAGGCAATCATATGTAGTAGGTATGTAAGTAGACATGACAACGATACAATTATTATGTTTATTACGGAGTGATACAGTCAGTGAGGCAGTTAAACAGGTTTTATACAACACACACTTTGCCTGTATTTCTACAGTCATCTATCCATAAGTGTAAAACAAGTGATTTTCCCTTGACCAAAAATCTATCTGAATTTTTTTGAGTGGTCTGAGAACACATTTTTACGATTTCCCACTGGTCACCATCTAATGTCAATTATAAAATAAGTTTTGTAGACAAGTTTCGGGGTAAACGGAGGCACTATTTATATTTTAAAACTTCTAATAGACACCTTTATACAATTTATAAAGAAAGACAACCTTGCACTCTTCTAGCCACGGGACTCAGTCACTCATCTGGCTGGCCAGCCAGTCATACGATATCAACCTCTTGAGCCCGCTAGCTAAAATGGAAATGTGTGTTAGTGGCAGTAGTTGGAGACTGTTGGGGGACTTAGCTTTCACACTGTTGAGATAAAGTAGCAGGTCTAAGCCTTGCCTGGTGAAATGACACATCCCCCCACCTTCCTTTTTTCTGTACAATCGCCATAATATTGTGTTTCTATGCTGGGCCTGTAACCTTTGATTAAATTAGTCCAGTATTGCCTGGGTCCTTTTCTAAACTGTAGGCACTGGAGAGCTACTTAACGGAACCTGTCCCTTGGAGGGAAGAAACTGCTTGAGCTTACAAGTGTACGGCCACAGAAATATCAAACCCCTCTCACTCAATTCTTTCTTTCTATCCCCCCCTCGTCCCCTCTCTTTCTCCGTCTTTCACTCTCCATTTACACCTCTTATGCCCTCTCTCCTTGTCTCTCCTGAAGTTGTTCTCCCTCTGTGTGTGTATGTTTATATGTGTGCACATCGGTAAGTCGATCCATCACAGTCTGTCACTCTCCAGGTGAAGCACGTATTATAAAATCTCAAAAAAGTGCAGTAAAATGACATTTTGTTGTTGTTATACTTGAAATGTATGAAATATTGGTGCTGCAGACTGAATGACAGCATAAATGAACAGATCAGAATTGCATTTTGTTCAAGTAAGTGGGATTAATGTGGGGACAAGGCAATAGAGACATGGCACTGGTCAAACGTCAATCACTTCTAAGCCTTGGTTAAATAAAATGGCACTTCTTGTCCACACTGTGTGTGTTATTTACTATAGAGTAGCAGCAAGCTTTTCCCTAAGGCTTCACATTTTCCTTTCTGAAGTGTATGACTTAATAAATTTTACATTGTTTTATCCATCAACCTTTACTAATCCTGTTATATACCTTAAAAACATTTCCACAGTTTCACCCTTTATCTAGCCTTGCTTTGTACTGTGAAGCAAATCCTGAACAAAAGGAAACCCCTCATCTTATATCCTAATGCTGAGTCTGACACAGACTATCAGAATTGGTGGCTTTAACAAACAAGTCAAATAAATAATGCACATTTTTAAGATCCAGCACTTTGCACATTAGCTGCTGTAATTAAAATCACTGAGTGACTGCATGGCTAAAATTAGAGGTCTCCCCAATTCTGTGGCTTTAACAAGCTTGTCATTTGTGCCGGGGCTCACCAAAGACAACATCATTTATATCGCATCTGTTAAACAAATGTAAGACTACAACTTTACAAAATCACTTCCTTTCACTTCCTAAATATTTGTATTCACAAATACGTCCACGAAAGCACTTATATTTTAAATAAAAAGTTCAATTGCTTTGCTATTACAACACAGATTGATTAACTACATATGCTAATATGTATGATCATATGTTATAAGAATTTCAGAAGTGAGTTGTTGAGTTTGATGCAGTCTCTATAATGCGGTTGTGGTTTTTATGATAATCTGTGATATACAGTTTATGTCAAAATGTTTTTCTTGTAAATATTTCTGTTCTGATTTGGGCAACAAGCAAGTATTGATCATAAAAGCTGCTTCTAGTGAGTAGAAAGTTTTGGCTAGAGTCCAAAATTGGAGGAGGATGATCCGGTTTGTGCGAGAGTGATAAAGAGAAAAGTTAAAACTAGAAAACGGACTTACAGACTTCACTAGAATTAGATTGAGGTGATAGAGGCGGCTGGCAAGCAGAAATGTCACAACCTGGGACAGATATATTACAGGGGTTGATTGGATGATGATGTGCAGGTGTGCTGTGGTTCAGGTGGCAAATAGGAAGAAGCCACACCCCCGGTACGTGTACACAAAAAGACAGTGAAAAAGGGAAAAACAAGAAAAACCTGGACAGGAATATACTGGAAGTTCCACAATTTTGTCAATTTAAAAGTGAAAGCGAAGAAAAATGTATTTTTAATACAGCTTGCATTTATCCACTTCTGACTGACATTTTTCTTTCTTGACCAGCAGTGAAAGTTTTCTCATATCCCTGAGTTTGGTTCTCTTCCCAGGGTTATCTTGCTAATTATTCCTATCCAGAGGCCAACTGATACAGGAAGGAATCACTTGTCAAAAAAAAGAAGAAAAAAAACAAAAAACCCCTCCCAAAGTCTCTGTTGTGTGTGAAAAGGGTGTTTGAGTCTGAAAAAATATATTTGTGCATCTCTGATTAGGTGTGTGTTCGCATGCGTCTTTGTCTGTGTGAAATTTAAAACTCAAACAGGATGTGCGAATACACGACTCGCAGACAGCGTTGTTGTTTCCAAGTGAAATGAATCATCTTGTCAAACTGCGGCGGTACATGGCTCTGAGTGGTGAGAGGATTCACTCATTTAAAGCGTGAGAAAAAGAAGACGCGCAGAGGTGAATTACAACTTAATCAGACGGTGAAGCTGCAACGCCGTATGTCTTGGGGAGAAGTATCTTCCACGGTGAGGTCTTCGCCATGTGAGGAGCGTGACATCCACATGATTGATAGCACAAATCTCTTGGGGTGACATAATGAAAGATAATCATTTTAAGCTTGCATATCGTAGATTTGCTATTAAATGATCGACTTGCCTGCAACCTCTCTACTGGATTTTTAAATAACTCTAAATAACCCTGGTAAACCTTTGAATCTGCATTGTGATGCCTCAAACATGCAGAACATTGGCATCAAAGGAAGGAAGAAAACAACTATTTTCCCACAGCTAAAGAAGTTTTAAGGCTATAACATTTCCACATAACGCAGGCCCTGAAAAGCACTCCACTCACTGTCACTCATGACCCAACTGCAGCTACTGCTAGTGTTACGCAGGTGTGTGCAAGTGTGTGTATACACACTGGGGACCTGATATAGTGAGATGGAGCACCACCAGCCTACACATCCCTAATGGGGAGGTCTTTGCACCTGGGTCCACACATACAGAGACACACATACGCAGTCTCATGTCATATTTCATGTCAGTGGGCATTTGATTTTAGACATGGGATACGACAACATGACAGGGTGGAGCAAGCTTTTTGTACAAGGTAACATCACAGCGCATAAGGAGATCTGCTGTGTGTGTGTGTGTCTGTGTCCATGTGCATCTGTGTACGTTTCCATGCCCACACTTTTCACACATGTCAACACACAAAAGCCACATGGGAGGCGATTGAGAGCTGCGGCAGCTGTGGAATATGTTATTCAAATGGTGTGTGACTGTTTGTGTGTGTGTGTGTGTGTGTGCGTCGCGGCATTAATATGTGCGCGCGCGCTTGCGTTATCATCTCTGCTTGTAAGAATAAACGGCACTGATGTGTCTCTGCGGGGAGCTTATAGAGAATCACTTACCTCTCTGCATTTACTGTAGCATAGCAATGAGTGACTCAGGAAAGATTTAACGGATTTACATAACACTTTTTGAATTAAAATAACAGCAGCCGGATAGCAAACACAAGAAAAACATGCGAAAAAGTGGCCAAAGCTTATTCTCCTCCTTGAAACCTCAGTCTAAAGTGATGCGAGCTATGCTTCCTATAACCGAATTGGCTGAATGGCTCTTTTACATGACGTTATGCATAACTGGCAAACTAGATCAGTTTAGTTTCTTCCCCCATTCTACAGATTAGATCAAACTTGTGTGTGTGTGTGTGTGTGTGTGTGTGTGTCTTGCGCCAGCTTTATTTGTTTGCTGCTGCAATGGGATATGTGTGTATGCATGAGATCCCACCCTTTGGGGTGTGTGTGTGTGTGGACTGCTGGCTCCTTAGCCTGTGTCTAGCCTTTGCGGCACGGTCCAGGGCTCCACGACTGCCCCGGGGCCGCCATTGTCCCCGGTCTCCACAGCCCAGTGGCCACAGATGTTCCCCGTTTGATACCGTGCTCCTCACACATACACAGCGCTCCTCTAGATGTGTGGGTGGCCAAGCAGGGCGCCCTGTTGCGTGCCACACTTGCACACCATTGGTCGCCCAGTGCCTGCACGTGACAGTGAAAGGGGGGAAGCCATCACATCTACAGTTTTAATCCCGCCACCATGCATAATGGAACAGAAGTAGCCCGAAGTGGAGAAGAAAGCTTTGCATGAGGAGGTGTTCATAAAAGGATCATGGGAAAACTGTGTGCAAGAGGATAGAAGGAGAGCACACTGAGATGTTGTTCAAAGCAAGAGAAATAGACTTTGGAAGACAACTGACATCACTCGCCAATTGTGCGGCAGAATTGTGTGTGTGTATGCGTAAGTGCGTGTGTGTGTATGTATTGATGTATACATAGCATGTAATGCATGATGAGGGACCGATCAGGTGGCTCAGTGTTAAAAACATGCAACAACAACAACAACGAATGTTGCAGCAATGAACATTAAGAGACATTGACATTAGAAGTGAAGAAAAAAAACATCTCGCATGGAAACATCTTGCTTTCTAAAGAAAAATATAATAGAAAGAATAATAACAAGAATATAAAAATACTTACAGATCAATGAGTTACAGTTCAAGCTGCAGATCTTGAACTTAAAAAAAAGATTTTCCAATTGTTTTGTTTTGTTTTTTTTAATCTTCAGGATAAAAACACTTTAAAACTTTCTGCATTTTTTACTGTGATCATCACTTGCATATATGCAGTACATTTGCTTGCTTTTTGACTCGTTTGCCAAAGAAAATAACAAGTAACACGAGTTAAGGAAACAGTTTTTCCTCGGGCAGATATACTGTTTTACCTTATCTATGCATGGATCTTTAACAAGTTTGATTGCTTGCAAACTGAAGTGTTTGACTTAGCTTTTCAGTTTTCCAGTCAAACAAGTGAAATGCATTGCAGATGTACTTTCAAACAAGGTGCGGTTTAAGATCCTTTGACGATACATCTCTTTACCAGGCGCTGGAGAACAGGGAACAGGTTACTTCAGTTCGCTAGTTGTAGCTCGCGTGAAGCTCTCTGGTGGTCTCGTGTTTGACTAAATGTTGACAAACGCGTAACACGCCACGCCAGTTCAGTTATGCAATGGTGTCTATTAAGCTGTCACTTCAAAATTAAAACGCATTCCAAAAAGACAAAAAGAAATGAACGAGGGAACTGCTCCCTTTATGTCAAAACTCATATTAAAGGAATCCAAGTCCATTGACTGAAAGCATTTGCAATTGTTTTAGCTTAAAGGTTTCACTGTGAAGTTCTTGGTAAGGTGACAAATGATGAATGTTTGACAAACGATGTGTTTGATTAACAGTCACTGCGTTGAAGGGTAAATGAGTCACAGAGAAATGGCAGATTGAGGCGTTTATGATGTGACGGAGAAGCGCAGATGCGCTGACATCACCACAAACGTACAAAGTATAAATTTGAACGGAGAGAAAGGAGCCGCCATTTTCTTCTGCTCTAAGACACAGCCCAGTCTTAATCAAAATCCCACACAGGAAGAACACTTGAGTAGCTTAATCAAAGATCAGCCTGCTCGGTATTAATAATAGAGCAGAGTACTGAAATGGAGTTTTACTTATTCAACACTGCACTTACTCGTCTCATATACCTTTAGAATATATTAGGCTCTGGGTGTGGCAGGAGAGGGAAGCGAAGCTAATAAAACTGGTGGAGCCTTTACCTGTTTTGCCATTAAAGTAGCAGAGCTTAAAAAAACGCCGTGCATTTTAGCGTGCTGCCTCTGTGAAATGTTGCAGTGCATGCTGGGAAGTTAAAACCACGTCACGGTAGCCCACGACAGTATCAAAAGTTGTTTTTGTGCTAGTTTGTTGATTTCAGATTGCATCAAATGAAATTCAAATCTAATTATATTGCTAAGATGATGGGTTCACTACGATTTTTTAAATTCTCAAGCTGATTTATGTCCACATTATATTTATATTTTTATATTTATATTTTATGTAGGTGTTTAAATTTAGGCTTAGGAAAAGATCATCTAGAGTTAAAGTGACTAGAGCGATTACTTCAACATCTAAATCAGAAGAGTCCAAATATGTATAAAATATTTTTGTATCATATATATTTGATGCTTGTAAATTGAGGGGGTCTTCTTCACACAACAAGGTTAATTATGGAGTTCCACAGGGTTCTGTTCTGGGACCAATACTTTTTACATTATGCATCCTTCCCTTGGGCAATATTATTAAAAGATAAAGTGTGCATTTTTATTGCTGTGTAGATGATACCCTGCTGTATTTATCCATGAACCCAGATGACACGCAAGAATTAGTTACTATGGGCATGTCATAAAGACATAAAGGCCTGGATGACCTGAATTTTCTCTAAATCTAAATAAAGCTGAAGTTATTGTACTCGGCCATAAAAATATTAGAAACATGAGCTCTAACCACATACTTACTCTAAATGACATTACCTTGGCCTCCAGCAACACTGTGAGGAGCCTTTGAGTCAGTTTTGATCAGGGTATGTCCTTCATTGCACACACTGAACAAATATATAGGACAACTTTCTTTCATTTGTGCTAAAATGAGAAACATTGTGCCTCAGTGATGCTGAAAAACTGGTTCGTGCATTTATTACTTCTAGGCTGGACTGTTGTGATTCATTATTATCAGGCTGTCCTAAGAACTCCCTAAAAAGTCTCCAGTTGCTCCAAGATGCTGCAGCAAAAGTGCTTACAGTGACAAAAGGGAGAAACCATATTTCTCTTTTACTGGCTTCTCTTGAATTGAATGTAAAATCTTGCTGCTCACATAAAAATCTTGAATAATCAATACCTGTCATATCTCAAACCTTATTATCCAATAACTTTATCCTAATAGAGCTCTTCACTCTTGACTGCAGGCTTAATTGTGCGTCCCAAAGTTTTTTAAAGTAGAATGGGAGTCTGAGCCTTCAGCTATCAGGCCCCTCTCCTGTGGAGTCAGCTCCCATTTTGGATTTGGGGGAAGACACTTTCGCTACTTTTAAGATTAAACTTAAAACTTTTGTTATTGATAAAGTTAATAGTTCAGGCTGGATCAGGTAACCCTGAATCATCCTTTAGTTATGCTGCTATAGGCTCAGACTGCTCTGGGACTTCATGTGATACACTGAACTGTTCTTCTCCACTCACTTATTTTCACTCCCCATGCTTTTATTTAACTGCAGCATGTCATTTTTCCCCCCTTTGTCTTAGTCTGTGTTTTCTCTTGTCTCTATAAGTTCTCTGCTGATGGCTGCCCCTCCCTGAGTCTGGTTCTGCCTGCAGTTTCTTCCTGTTAAAAGGGAGTTTTTCCTTTCCACCGCGAAGTCCTTGTTCATCAGGGGTCGCCTGATTGTTGTCGTATTCTCCACTAGGGTTTAACCTTACAGTATATAGTGCCTTGAGGTGACTGTTATACAAATAAATCTGAATTTGAATCCTGCATTTCATCAAAATTAGTAATTGTGGTTTATGTGTATGTATATATGTATGTTATCTTTATTTGTTAATTTACAAATATAATACAAATGTAAAAAAAACCAATTTATTATTATTAATAATAAATAATGAATTTTTTGTCAATTATTTCTTTCCCTTTTAAAATATTTGATGATGGCAGTTTTGGTCCTCCACACATGGGAGTGAGAATATGAATCCAAATATCCAGAACCAGGGTTTTGTGCTTTATACACAAAGGGCACTTCTTACTCTGCAGTCACACCAAATTACATGCTGCAGCTCACTAATATATGGTATAATAGCTTTTTCCATCATTGTCCTTGCATGACATGATAATATGGAGGAGCTTCTGGTATACTTTATTAGACCTGAGTAGCAAAGCCACTGTTTATGTTGGCTAATGCTACTGGCAAAAACTGGGTATTTATCTTCCTTTAGGTCTCATAAGCACCTCATTTAAAGTAGTCTAGACACTATTGGTGGGCACCTGGTTTAACAGTATAAAGACATTTTTACAAAGAAACCGCAGGTTGCAGTGAGCTTTCATAATGATTGACAGGGTGAGTCTGCCACCTGGTTTGGTACTGTAGCTTGCTAAAAGCAGCTGTTTTCACACACTCTCAAATGCATAACTCGTTGTCAGATTATCTGTATATCTCAACTCCTCACACCCTTATTTCATTTCTAAATCCCAACACCCTCCTCTCAAGTGCTCCTGGAGAGAACAGAGGACATCTCGCAACATCACACCTGTCTTCCCCAAGGGCAAAATGGCTTGGGAAAATATCTGAGGTAGGCTTTGGCTTTCTCACTTCTTACTTTCTCTCTGCAGTCTTTTGCTGCAACTCAAGAGGTCAGCCCATGTTGGAAATTACTGTGTTTTAACAATATCATGACTAATTTTCCCAGCCAGTAGTCTGACACAAAGTACTGGATGTTCAAAATAACAGACTTGCCCTCTAAATTGTCGCTATTTTTAATAGGCTGACCTAAATCTTGTCTGGGTCAAATAGAAACACTGTATATACTGTATAGCTCTCTGTTTAAATTCAAACAAAGCTTTTCAAGTGTGTTTTTAAGATAATCTTTCAGACGTGGCTTTAAGATATGCCACAGTCTTATTTAAATTATGAATCTGTGTTATTCTTGAAGGTTATTTTCAGTAACTTGAGTTGTGAACATGGGGCTTTATCTCTTAATGCCTATAATTCCTATGAGACAAAGGGCAAAATGGAGGAATTGACGGGAATTCAAACACCGCCTATGAAGCCATGTCTGGCCATGTCACTTCGGGACTCATAACCTTAAGACAAAACATGCAGGCGTTACACAGGATTATTGAAAAGAACCTGGGCGAACAAAAGCCTGTACCAGTACAGTCGGATAGAGATTCGTACAGTGACAGCAACAATGGACATGTGTGGTGTGAGATAGGCAGGCGTCAGCTAATTAGCTCAGTGGGAACACCCTATTGTTTAGGGTTCGAGGCAACTGCGCTTCAATGGCACCTCACTTGTAGATTTTTATGCTGCAGACTGGGTTCGATGTGGCTGGGCTATTGTTGAGCTAAATGCTATTAACTTTTAAGCTGAGTGACGCATAAAAGTGAAGCTGGTGTAAATTACAATTCCCCTGCACATAATCCACTTGCTGATGGAAAACATTACAGGGGCCTTGTCTCTTGACAACAGATTACAGCTGTGGCTTTACCCTACCCCACTCGCAAACAGCAGAAACCATGGGATTTCTGTTTTTATCCGCCCCATCCCTTCTTCATCTTCTTTCTCTTCCTCCCTCCCTAACTTCCCCCTTTTCTGTCCTCGCGTTCTCCCATTGATCTCACAGTGGTATTCAGTATGTGCCAATGGTTCATGCCTGCAGGGGGGCCACCAAATCCATTATCAGGTAGGACAACAGTTTCCACACTGCTTCACTCACACTGTATACTATATGGAGGAGAGAAGGCAGGGAGAAAGGGAAGGAAGGGGAGATGGGGGATGAGGTATACAATAGGTTTTCAAACCAGATTATGAGCCACTGGAAATATAATTTAAACATCGCAAACAACAGTTAAAAAATTGATGACTGTATTATCCACAGAATGGATAAAATAGTGTGATCCAGCATAAGGGAGCAGAATGTCAATATTCACATAAATCTAACAGATTTAGAGTTTACATATAAACATCATGGGCATGAATATTAATTTGGACTCCTTTAAACTGTTCTTTTTCCAGCCCAAAATTACAATGAAATTTGGCCTTATGATGAATGTATTTAAAGTTATGACCACAACTGTACATTCATCCCCTAGCCATAGCTGACAGTTCCCACTGTATTCATTAAAACTGTATAATGTGATATATAATCAAGACAAGTCTGTGCAAAAAGTTAAACAAGTTCAAATGTGTTCGAGGGTGTGTAAATCCTTGTGACAGTTGAGCAACTCAACATGTTACCTGCATGACTTCAGAGATAATATTAGATGAAGCATGAGCATGAAGTATGTCGAGTGGGTGACGCTTTTTTTATTAGCATTCCAACAACCAGATATTATAATACAAAGCTGTTAGAAGGTCTCTGTTTACTCATTGCAATCTAAGGATAGAACAAGTCACATTATATAAACGGCTGTCAGGATCACAAATCAGCGAGACTTCTGCTGATCTAAAGTAACATTTTTCTACGCAGACATGCACAGAAAGCTGCATCATAGTCTGATGCTGTGCTTTTGGTGCTTCAGTGGGTTTTGCTTGTTGGGACTGGTTGAGATATTGGGAACACTGAAACACTACCGGCAACTGGCAGCATTTACTTATTCTCACACACACACACTCATAGGCAAACTGCGGACTAACCAAGGACCAATGTAGCAGTACTGATGGCCAGTGTGCCAGTGTGAGCGTGAGTGTGTCTAATTCTCGACTAATGCTGTCTACCCCCCAGGTCCACTGTCCTTGGCTGCCTGCCACTCTCTCAGTACTCGCTATGCTCCTTTAAAAGCCTTTCAAGAAAAAGTTCAGGGGCAAAAAGTGAGACAAGAAAATAGCGAAAAAGAACAAGACAAGAATGGTCAACATACATAAGAGACAGGTGTACGCTATGTGCAATGTTTAAAACAAGTAGCAGCATCGCTAATGGAGGCAGAAAAAACAATATAGCAGTTAGATTTTTTTAATGACATACTCTCATAGCTCAAATTAGAAACTGCCTAAAGTAGTATTCATTCTCAACCTGAAAGTAGTAAATTAAAAATAAAGCAACAGCTGGTATACAAACTGTGTGTTTGAAGCAGCCATAATCTAGTGCTTCATATTTTCCCTCTCTATGTATCCAGTAGAAACAGATGCCATTTTAACCATCATTTAACCTGAAATCGATCAACTCTGACCGCAAAGCTTTCACCTGTTCCCCCACTCCCACATAGTCAATATCCAACTGCAACACACAACTCCAAGTTAACCTTGCAAAAATTCCCTCATGTTGCTTTTCACCTACTCTCGCTTGCATTAAGTTGAAGGCAAGTTTTAGCTACTGAGAGCGTGTATTCAGAGATTAACATAAATGTGTGTTGCGCTTAGGGCCCTAGGCCCTGTGGCTTAGTGACATTGCGCTGGAGGCTCTCCTTTATGAAACCTGACGCCTAGAGCAAAGCTTACAGATAATGGGTCAGCTGGAGAAGGGGGGTGTGTAATGTAAGTTACAGCAGAGCAAACTAACCAGTCGGGCCAGTGTGGCTTGTTGTTATTTTGTGCTTTTCCGTGTGAGAGGCCAGCATCTGATTTTTCCTTACATATACCCACAAGGTAATGTGGCAGCACACACATCCAAAGGCATGGGTTACATCTGTACGCATGTGAGCGGCACACACAAACACGCAATGCGGGAATATAATTTGATAATTTTGTTTGCATCTGCTGTTAACAAGGCGTGTCCAGGAGCACACCTATCAAAGTGTGTCATCTATGGCACCTAAGGCCTTTTTGAATCCTCCACTCTCCACCCTCTTTCTCAGGTTTTGTTCTCTCGAGGAACCCAAAATAAATATGCCCTCCACACTGTTTGAAACATATTGTCATCACTTTCACCCCCAAGATATGAATTTCAAGGAAAGAACCACTGGCATTTTTTTGAGAGATGCCAAAACATAAATGCTGCGCTTCAGGTAATGGAATAAGACTGATTATATTTAGAACAGTAAGATCCTTAGTGAAATTTCAACACTTGACTCATTCATTTTTTTCTTTCATCGTATTTGATCATGTGCTTCTAGTATGGGACTGCCTAAAAACACAGGCCATCTACAACAAAGACAACAAAGGGGTTTTGAGAGTGATCTTTTAACCGCAATAAAAAAAACAAGGGACAAGTGGAACAAAGCAAATGCATATTAAATCACACATTATATGTTGTTGCATGTTACAACTTAATTTAACCAAAATCTTGTTTTCATCTCGCTGTCAAATTAAGTATCTAATATGACGGGGGATTGACAGGTGAACAAACAATCCTGATGGCTCAGGCCGTAACAGCTGCACTTAATGATGTGACTACTGTTCATGACATGGAGGGAATGATGATGAAAAATAATATCAAAATTCATTCACAATTATATACTTACATGCATGGGGATAAGTCATGTCTTGGAGATAAAACGATAGAGTGGTATATTTAAAGGTTAATGGCCTTGGGTGTCTATGTGCATGTGACTGCGCATGCACGGATGTGTGTGAATGTGTTTTTATATGAACTTATGAGAATATGTGCAAATGTCTGCTCACATGTGCACATATCGGGTAAGACAGATGAGGGTGACAGATGTAAGTGTATTCGTGCATGTGGGTGTGTGTGGGGTATTCGTGTGTGCATGATTGAAAAATGTCGAACAGACATGGGAGCACAATGACGGTTTCATCCGTCTCCCCATCACTGCCTTCATCCCTCCTTCCCCTACTTTCCTAAAGGCACAAACTCTGCCAGTTGTCACCGTAGAGTATTTCAGGCCTGCTGAAGCACTCCACTCCTCGGGAGGAGAATGTCAGCCCAGGCTTGGGGCAGTTTTGACAAACAGAGTATATATTGATACATGATAAAGTATGCTAGAAATCACCCGACTGCTGAGGGCTACTATAGTTTTAATATCATCATTTGAATTAACAAGCATTCTGTGGAGAAATAATGAGCTTTCATTATTCAGAACATCATCCTTACCCCGGCGGAGACTCGCAGGGCTATTAGTGCTTGAGAACTTAATGAAAAGAAGATAAAGAAGGTTTGAGATAAAAGTTTGAATGGCCACACTCGGTAACCAGAGTTAAAATTTAATGCAGCCCCAGTGGATGATGGATGAGCTTCTTATCTGGGGCCTGGGGAATGGGTAGACAGGGGATCCGCTTTGGAAGGTGCCATTCTGGGGGAGGTGAAGAATGTGAACCCTTCCCACTTTTTTTGACAGGCCCAGTGCGGTGTGCTAACATGGGTGGACCCCCCACCTCACTTATTCAGTGATTCATGACAACCCGTAGATAGCTGGATGCATCACTGAAAAAGCACATCTAGATACAGGATAAAAACCCACTGTTGCTTTGCCAAAATGACATCCCCTTAAATTAACTCGGATTTGATTGTTTAATATTTCCAGCAGTGTGCCCAAAATTAAGTCTGCTTCTCTTCCCTTCTGTAAGCTAGAGCTACAGTGTATTACATCATTAATGATCAGTTATCACCAAGAGAAGATAACCAATGCCCATAGGAGTTTGTAATTTAAGATCAGCAAAGGCTGAAAAAAAAAGTTACGAACCTACACACACTATATGGACAAAAGCATTGGGCCACAACTATTGACCATTATAGTCAGGTGTTTTCATTCCAGTTGCCACAGGTGTATAAAACCACGCAACCACAGCAGCTCAGCCATGATGTGGTAGACCATGCAAAGTTGCAGAGCAGGGTCATTGCATAGCGTGTAAAAGCTGTCAGTGTTCTGCTCACTCAATAAATAAAGTTATAGCCATGTACTTTATATATATAACATTGCAGAAATTGGGGACAGTTACAAGTACCTGGGAATCCCACAGACAAATGGGAACCACGGAGACAGCCGTAACTACCAAATACTTGCAGAGGGAAAGGCAAGTCCTGAGGAGTCCGCTGAATGGGATGAACAAGATCTGGCAATCAACACCTACACCCTGCCAGTGATCAGGTACCCTGCTGAGATAATAAGGTGGCCAAAGGAGAAGATATAAGGTACTGACATCAAGACAAGGAAGCTCCTGACCATGCATGGAGGATTTCATCCCAAATCCAGCACCCTGAGACTGTACTGTATGTATCACCAGAAATGCACCATGCAGAAATCCTACCAGTGGATGGACAAAGCTGGACTGAAAGTCAACACAGAGGCACTAATCATGGCAGCACAGAAACAAGCTCTCAGCACAAGATCGATAGAGGCTGGGGTCTAACCACACCAGCCAAGACCCCAGGTGCAGGCTGTCTAAAGATGCCCCTGAGACAATCCAGCACAAAACAGCTGGGTGCAAGATGCAAGATGGAACGCCATAACCAAGTGGCCAGTGGCCATAGCCAGTTATGGCGTTTCTTTTTTTTTTCACCAAACTTTTCATCTGTTTCATTAAATTTCTTTCGCAATTTCAGCCACGCTTATGCATGCAAGACTGCGCAAGGATGGATTCTCTTCACTCATCAAACTCTGTTATGATGCCCTTTCCCCTTAACTAGTGGTGTTGCTTTATTCCCTAAATGTGCTTTTGCTGCACTGTATTACATAATTGACATACACAGAGATGTCAAGAGATGGAAAACAAATCAAGCAAAAAATATTTTAATTCAACCTAAAACTGAGCTTAAGATAGTGAGTAATACCGAACACTGTTATGTGGAAAATAATCTGTTGATAGGGAAACATACAGGTAAAACAGTTCAAGAACACACTCATAAGCACACAATACACACCGGAAAGCACACACACACACACACACAAGGAAAAAAGACCACAGCAGCTACTCATAGAGTGCCTCTGCTTGATGCTGTGTTTGTCCCAAGGGCCTTAAGGGAAGTATGTTTGCTTGCTGAACCATTGTGAAGTCTCCAACAGACATGTCTAGTTTGCTGCTGTGCTGGGCTGTGCTATTCTCTGCTGGAGGAGATCTCGGTGAATGGGAGGGGAATGCATTGATTTGATGAATGAGTGCATATTTGTGGGACTACTGGTGGCCAATGTGCAGTCTGGTGTGAGAAGTTATTTTTGTGGCTAGAACTTGACAACAAAGCCTTTAGCTCCAAGACGGCAAGAATCACAGCTCAGTGAAAGGCCACCTCAGATTTTATTTTCCCAAACTGTCTCATAATCTGTCTTTTAAATTACATTTTAGTGTACATCGAATATTTTTATTTCTTATGTGCTGTCAAGGATACTGAACTAAGCACGGAATTAACATAATGGCGTCGTCTGCATAAAGAGAAACCTTTTAAACTGGATGAATTACTTTATGAATTAGAATTCCACTAATGTTAAATATATATCAGCTCTGTAATTCTGAGGTGCACTGCTGACACAATACTTCAACAAGAAAGTAGAACGAGAGATTTTGTCACGCACACAGAAAGAGTTTGGGTTTTACAGCTTCTTCCCTTAAGCTCAAGTGACTAAATTGAAAGAATTTAGGGCGATGTTTGTATTTAGCAGTGTGTTGCACCTTGTCCCATTCCCATACATCAAGACACATACATATGCTGCCAATGTGCTTTTCAGTTTATAAAACGTTTAAGTTGGCCAATATAATCTTTTTAAAATAACCAATTAATACTTCTACCAGAACAATAAAGTTTGACATCAAACCCAGGTGTTTTATGGAAAAAGTAAAAATATCATTCAAATGTGTGCGACTCAACAACTTTTATGGCTATAAGTGGTTCATACTTCAAAGAAAGTGTTTAATTTTTTAAGTTCCTATAAAGGTTCCTTATCCATCATGGCAACTCAATTTATGGAGGCTATATAACTTTAATTAAGCACACCCATGTGTTGGCTGGTACAACAACTTGACACAGAGCAGAAACAATACGACCTGGTAAAAGACACGTGAGGGGGGAAAAGGGAGGCTAGGGTTTCATGGGCTAGCTGAAATTCTGGGTTTCCCAGAAGCACTATAGCTGTGGTGGTACTTCAGGGTTAAAGCCAGTAAAATTTGGAATCAAAGTGTGTTTTTTCTCTCTTAGAAATGGTTTACAGAGCCATATGTCATTCACATCACCCATTGTTTTTTTTTTCCAATGAAGAACTACAAATTTAAAGGTGAATTTAAATATTTTTAAAGGGAATCAAGGAATCGGAGGAAAATGGTCAGACTGATTCAAAGTGGTAGGAAGGCAACATTAACTCAAATAACAACTTGTTAAAGCCAAGATATGAAGAGCATCACTGAACATACAACATGTTGGACCTTTAAGGAGATGGGCGACAGTAGCAGACCACACTGGGTGCCACTCTTGTCAGTTTATACCAGAAACTAAGTTTATAATTTGCACAGACTCATCAGACTGGGCAGAAAAATGTTGCCCAGTTTCTCCTGTGACGTTCGAATGGTAGGGTCAAACTTTGGGGAAAAACAACATAAGTGCATCATGACTTCAAAGATTCAGGCTAATGGTGTGACGGTGTGGAGATACCTTCTTGGCACCCTTTGGGTCCTTTAGTATGAACTGATCACCATTTAAACACCACAGCCTACTTAATTATTGCTGCTGACTATGTCCGTCCCTTTATAACCACAGTATATCCATCTTCTGATGGCTGCTTCAAGGAAGAAAACATGTCATGTAATAAAGCTCAGATCATCTCAAACTGGTTTCTTGAACATGACAATGAGATCACTGTACACAAATGAGTTCCCCAGTCACCAAATCTCAATCCAATAGAGCATGGATTGGGACTGAGATATGGTTGAATGGAAGATTTACTTTATGGACATTATTAGTTGCAGCAACATTCACAGTTTTACCACTAAATATTAAACTAGTCACTTTTGAGACTTTGTGTTGGTTGGCGTCTTCTTTAGGACAGAATTCGAGGTGTGGCACAATTAGTAACTTTCCCATAACTTGCTCTAATGATGACTCATACTTGGTTTCACTTTGAGATTTTTGTGGCCTGCTTGAACTATCCATGGCATCTGTTGTTTATCTAATTGATATTACCTCCAATAGTCTCACTGTGTCCTGGCATCTAAGATTTACAACCATTTATTTAGGAGTAACATTGAGCAAATAAAAGTCATTAATTTATTTAAAT